>JAREIK010001833.1:233492-313469 GCA_029783825.1 Sapria himalayana | reverse complement strand
TAGATAGATAGAACAGATTAAATAGCAACTTAAAAATTAGACTAGATGTAATGAACTAGACAGATACATAGATAGAGATAGATAGAAAAGTAGATAGATAGATAGACAATTAGACAAATAAATAGATAATTTGTTAGACAGATACATAGATAGATATTTAGAATGATAAAAAGATAGATATACATATAGATAGACAAATAGATAGATTGATAGTTAATGAGATTTATAGAAATTTTATTAGATAAATTGTTAGGTAGATTGATTGATTGATTTTTAGATAGATTGATAGATAGAGAAAAAGATAGACAGATAGATAAATAGATAGACAGACAGAGAGATAGATAGATATATAGATAAATAGATAGATTGATAGATAGAAATAAAATTAGATAAATAGATAGATAGATAAATAAATAGATCGATAAGTAAATAGATATATAAATACATAGATAGATAGCTAGACAAATAGATACATACATAAAAAAAATCATAAATATATAAATAGACATATTGATAGATAGATTGATACTCAAATAGATAGATAGATATATATATAATTATTGATAGAATTGATAGAAGGTTACAATACAGATTCATATACAAATAAATAGACATATATATTTATAGAAAGATAGATAGATCGATTGAAATAAAGAAAGAGAGAATGAATTATAGATAAATATAATGATAGAAAGATAGATAGACAGATAGATTGATTGATTGATGAAGATAGATACATTGACATCTAGATAGATAGATAGATATACAGATATATAGATAGTAAATCGATTGATTCATATATAGATAGATACATTGATAGATAAACATATAGATAGATATATTAATAGATAAACAAATACAATGTAGACATATAGATAGATAGATAAATTGATTGATTGATTGATAGAGAAATAGACATATTAATAGATATATAGAAACACTGACAAATATATATACCAATAGACAAATAAATAGATAGGAAAAAAGACAAATAGAATTAAAGAAAGATAGATTGATAGATAGATAGATTAATGTTTTATAAAAAGATAGATTGATAGACTGATAGATTGATAGATTAATAGATAGGTCATAGACATATGTATAAAAATATTGCTATAGTTAGATTGAAAGATGATTAATAAACAAATTGACAGATATATAGATAGTCAAATTGATATAAAGATAGATAGATAAATAAATAGATACATAGATAGAGAAATAGCTAGATAGATAGTTAGAGAGATAGATATACAGATATATAATATATTAACAAACAGACTGATAGATAGATATAAATATATATAGATTTAAAGACAGAAAGATAGTCATATTGTTTGAGAGATAGATAGAAATATTGCTAGACTGATTGAAAACATATTGATATACAGATTGATAGGCAGATTGAATGATTGATTGAGTGAATAAAGAAAGAAATAAAGATAGATAGATAAATAAATAGATATAAATTTAGATATAGAGATAGATAGCTAGATAGCTAGATATAAAGAAAGATTTAAAGATAGATAGATTGATTGATTGGTAGATATATAGATAGACTTATAGAAAAATAGATACATAGACAGAAAGGCAGATAGATAGATAAATAGATAGATAGAAAGATAGATTAATTGATAGATAGATAGACAGATAGATAAATAGACATATAGATCTAGAGATATATATATATATAAGATATATAGATAAATAGATAGATAGATAGATAAACAAATTGACAGAAAGATAGACTAATAAGAAGATTGATAGATAGATATACAGAGAGACAAATTGATAGGCAGAAAGATTTACAAAAAGAAAGAAAGAAAGTTAAATAGAGAGATAGATATATAGACAGAAAGATTGATTTATTGATAGTAAGAAAGATAGATAGATAAAAAAGATAGATATACAAATGGATAGATTAATTGATCGATAAATTGATATTCAGATAGATTGATAGACAGTTTTATAGACTTATAGATAAATAGATTGATAGAAAGAAAGATTGATTGATAGATAGATTGATAGACAGATATATTGACCGAGAGATACACAAATAGATAAATAGAAAGATAAATAGATAGATAGATAGGCAGAATAGAAAGATAGATAGATAGACACATAGATAGACTAAAAGATGTACAAATAGATATATAGAAATATTGATAGTAAGATAGATAGTCAAAAAATATACATATAGATAAAAAGATAGACAAATAGATAGATAGATTGATTGATATATAGATATATTGATGGATAGATATAATGACATATAGATAGGCGATTAGATAGATGTATTGATAGATAGATAGAAAAATAGATAGATAGATATGTAGATCGAGAGATAGATAGACAGATAGATAGATATATATATATATATATACATATATATATACAAAGAAATATAGATAAAAAAAGATAGATATATAGAAAGCATATAGATTGATATAAAAATATATAGATAGATAGACTAATATATAGGTAGTTAGAAAAAAAAATATATAGAGATATAAATAGATAGATTGATAAACAAATAGATATTCAGATAGATATAAAGATTGATAGAAAGATTTATAGAAAGTTTGAAAGATAGATTTATAGAAATATTGATACGGTGATTGAAAGAGAGATAGATTGTTTGATTGGTTGACAGAAAGATAGATAGATAGATTGATAGATTGAGATATTATTAGAATGATAGATTGATGTTTAAAAAATAGACCCATAGATAAATAAATAGAAATCGAGAGATATATAAAAAATAGATTTATATATAGAGATATATATAAAGAATAGACCCATAGAAAGATAGATAGAAAGAAAGAAAGATAGATATATTTATAGATAGATATATTGATAAATAGATAAATAGAAATTGAGATAGATAGTTAGACATATTAATATACATATAGTTAGATAGATAAATAAAATAGATAGATATACTGATAGAAAGATTGATATATAGATAGATAGTTAGATAAATAGATAAATAGATAGGTAATTAAATAGACAGACAGATAGATTGATATGTAGCTAGAAAGATAATAGATAAATAGATAGATAAATAGAAATATAGATATATATATATACATATAGATAAACAGATGGTTAGATAAATAGATATAATAATAGATAAAAAAGATAGATATATAGATAGATAGATAGATAGATATGTAAATATATAGATAAATAGATAAATAGACGAATATATTGGTAGATAGAAATAAAAATATGTAGATTTAAAAATAGATTTATAAATAAATAGATAGACAAATAGATAGAAAGATTGATAGAAATATTGATAGATAGATAGAAAGATTGATTGATAGACATAATGATAAACTAATTGAAATCAGATAATTTATATGATTGATAGACAAATAGATAGATTGATTGATTGATAGATTGACAGATTTTTAGACAGATTGATAGATGGATAGATAGACAGATAGATAGAGAAATAGATAGACATATATAAAGATAGAATGAGAGAAAGATAGATAGAAAGATAGATAGATATATAAATTGATAGTCATATAGATAGATTGATTTATAAATCGATCTATACATAGATAGATAGATAGATAGATAGAGAGATAAATTGATAGATAGAAAGATAGATAGACAAATAGATAGACACATAGATAGATAGATAAATAGAAATATAAATAGATACATAGATAGAAAAAAAGATAGATATACAAGTAGATAGACAAATAGATAGATAGATAAATAGATAGATAGATATAATGATATTTAAATTGATAGAAATATAGATAGACAGACAGATAAACATATATATCGATAATTAGATATATAAATATATAGATAGATTTTTAGATAGATTGATAGACAAATTGATAGGCATTTTGATATATAGATTGACTGATAGATTAATAGAAAGATAGGTTGATAAACAAATTGACATACAAATTAATAGATAGATAAATAGAAAGATTGATAGAAAGATATATAAGCTGGTAGGTAGATAGATAGATAGACAGACAAATAGAGTTAGAGATAGATATAAATTAGATTATTAGACAAATAGATAGAAGATTATTAGTTAGATATATTGAGAAATAGATATATATATATATACAATAGATAGAAAGATTGATAGACAAATAGATTGAGAAATATAAACACATAATGATAGACAGGTACATAGATAAATTGATAGATAGATTTATATACATATAAATAGAAAGATTCATAGACTGACTGAAATAAATAATGATAAACAAATATATAGATTGATAATTAGTTTGATTGATAGACAGATTTATAAAAAAATATATTGATTGATTGAAACATAGATAAAAAGATAGATAAATTGATAAATAGATAAATGAAATAAATAGATCAAGAGATTATTAGTTAGATAGATCGAATGATAGATAGATAATAGAGAAACACATAGATAGATTAATAGGTTGTTTGATAGACAAATAAATAGATAGATATATAGTTAGAAAGATAGAAAAATTGATATATTGATTGATAGATAAAAATATTGATAGATATATAGATAGATAGAAAGATAAATAAATAGACAGATAAATAGATAGAAAAATAGGTAAATAGAAAGAAAGATAGATAGATATATATATATATATATATATATATATATATATATATATATAGATATATAGATAGATATATAGATAGATAGAAAGATACATAGATAGATATATAGACATATAGATAGATAGATAGACATATAAATAGACAAATAGATAGATAAATAAATAAATAGATAGAAAGTTAGATAGATATAAATAGATAAATAGATATATAGATCGATGATAGATAGATAGATAGAAATATAGTTAGATACATAGATTGATAGACAGACAGACAGATATATAGATAGATATATAGTTATTGTAAAAATTAGATAAATAGATAAATAGTAAAATATATAGATAGACAGACTGATAAACATATAGAAATATTGACAGATAGATAGAGAGAAAGATAGATAGATGATAGACATATACATAGATAGATAGATAGATATATATATATATATATATATAGAAAGATATATAGATAGATATATAAATAGATTGATTGATTGATAGGAAGATAGATTGACAAATATATAGATAAGTAGATAGAAAGTTTGATTGATTGATTGATATATTGATAGACAGATTGATAGACAGAATGATAGATAAATAGATAGACAGACATGATAGATTTATATATAGATAGATAGATATATAGAAAGACAGATAGATAAATAGATAGAAAGACAGATAGATAAACAAATAGATAAATTGATAGATAGGTAGATATAAAGATAGATAGATAGATAGACAATAGATATACAGATATAAAGTCCAATAGATAGGCAGATAGAAATCTAATAAATAGATAAATAAATAAACAAATAGATAGAGAGATAGAGAGATAGAAATAAATATAGATAGATATACATCAAGATAGACAGAAGGATTAATAAATAAATAGAAATATAGATAAATAGATATATTGAAAAATAGATATATAGATAGATAGATTGATAGAAAGATAGACAGATAGAGATATATATAGATAGATAGACAGATAAATAGATAAATAGATACATAGATACATAGACTAATCGATAGTTAGAAAGTTTGGCAAATAGAAAGAAAGATAGGTAGACATATAGATAGATAGATAGATAGACAAATAGATATAGAGATAGATAGACAGATAGATAGACAAATATCTAGATAGATTCATTGAAAGATTGATAGACAAATAGATCGATAGATAGATATGCAAATAGATAGACAAAGAGAAATACAAATACATTGATTGATTGATAGATTGATATATATATATATATAGAAAGATAGATAGACAAATTGATAGAATGATATATAGATAGATTGATATATAGATTGATAGACAGATTGATAGATAGATTAATAGAAGATTGATTGATTGATTGACAGATAAATTGATTTATAAATAGATAGATATAAAGACAAATAGATAGATACATATATCGACATATTATTAGATAGATAGATAGATGGATGGATAGATACATAGATAGATAGACATATAGATAGATAAATAGTTAGACATATAGATAAACAGATAGATAGACATATATATATATATATATATATATATATATATATATATATATATATATATATATATATATAGATTTAAAGATAGATAGATAGATAGATAAATAAATAAATAGACAGATAGATAGACAAGTAGATAGACAAATAGATAGACACATATATAGACATATATTGAAATATATAGATAGATAGACAAATAGTTAGAACGATAGATAGACAAATAGATATATTTATAAAAAGAAAATGCATACATATAAAAATAGATTGATTGATACTCAATTAGATAGATAGATAGATAGATAGATATATATATATATATATATATAAAATGATTGATAGAAATATTGATAGATAGATTAAAATATAGATTTATATACAGATTAATAGACATATTTATAAAAAGATAGATAGATAGATTGAAGTAAAGAAAGAGAGATAGATAGTTAAATAAATTGATAGAAACATAGATAGACAGACAGACAGATAGATAGATAGATACATCGACATCAAGATAGATATATAGATATACAGATAGAAACACTGACATATAGACATACCAATAAACAAATAAATAGATTGATAGACAAATAGAAAGAAATAAAGATTGATAGATTGGTAGATTTATTAATAGAATGAAATATATATAGATTGATAGACAGATAGATCAACAGATGGATAGTTAGATTGATAGTTAGATTCATAGATATAATAATAGACAAATTGACAGACACACACAGACACACACAAATATATATATATATATATATACACATATATTGATATAAAGATATTTAGATAAATAAATATATACATATATAGAGAGATAGATAGACAGATAGTTTAACAGATAAATCGACAGATTGATGATACATAGACAGATAGATAGATATATATATATACAAATAGAAAGATAGAAAGATAATCATATAGTTTGATAGATAGATAGAAATATTGTTAGAAATATTTATAGTCAGATTAAAAAACATATTGATATACAGATAGATTGATAGATTGATTGAAAGAAATATAGAAAGAAAGAAAGATAGATAGATAAATAGATATAAATATAGATGGAGAGAGAGAGAGAGATAGATAAATAGAGAAGTAGATTTATAGATAGATAGATTGATTGATTGATAGATATATAAATAAATAAATAGAAAGATAGATACATTGACAGACAAAAACAAAGAAAGATATATAGACTAACACAACAAGAAAAATCTCATATATTTAGGGATAGTTCCCTATCTAAATGAGCATTTTCCGTTACTAAATAGGATATAACGATGGATTCCCCATTGATTGGTTCCCTATCTAAACTACTTCTTGCTAAAATTTAGCGATGGAAAGTGTCCCTAGCTAAATAGTTAGCGATGCAAAAATCCTTTTCTAAAAAAGAGAAATTCCCCAGCTAAATTATTAAGATAAATGAGATTTTCCGTTGCTAAACAAAAATAATGATGGATGATTCCAAAGTAAAGTGTTAGTCTAGAAATTTTAGTGGTGGATATAGTCCCTAGCTAAATAAAGTTAGTGAAAGAAAATCCTTCGCTAATTTTAATATATCACTAGTTAAATTAGCTAGTAAAAATTCACTAGATAAATTATCAAGGGATTTTTCCCATGCTAATTTAGCAAGGGATTTTTTGCTAGCTATTTTAATTTCAAAATTAATTTCAGAATTTAAATTAATTTAAAATTTTTTATTTAAATAATTTAATATTTTTATAAAAAATTGAATAAAAATTGAAACTATAAATAATTTATAATAAACAAAAAATAAAAGCATTTAATATCTAATTATAATTCAATATTTTACATAATTGAAACAAAAAGATAACAAAATTTTAGTTCATCTTATTCATTAATGTATCTACTGACCATCCATAAAGTATAATATATCCATTCATTGACGTTGCTTTCTCTCCCCCTGCTTCTCTGATCATCATTTTTCTACTGCGACAAATCTGTCCGAGACATGGCATGTAATTTCTAGTGAAAAATCCCATCACTTATAAAATCTTTGTATGAGGAACAATGCGGTATCATATCTGTCAAAAATTTAAACCACTCCGTCAAATTAAAAAAAAAGTTATGCTTTGATCCATA
Source organism: Sapria himalayana (assembly GCA_029783825.1). Taxonomy (NCBI): domain Eukaryota; kingdom Viridiplantae; phylum Streptophyta; class Magnoliopsida; order Malpighiales; family Rafflesiaceae; genus Sapria; species Sapria himalayana. Next base: position 305,265 of record JAREIK010001833.1, on the reverse strand, counting down.
TATAATCTTGCAGTATATATGTAAATTTATACTAGCATTTCACTCGTACATATATTACTATAGTATTTGTACATAAAAACAACATTATTATGAGTACATATAAACTGACTACAAATATACTCAATATATATGTACATAAAATACTACAGTATTATATGTACGTATTTACTGATTTTATTCATACGTATATACCTCATTTCGTGCTGTTGATGCTGCTCTCGCTATAGCTCCTGTCATTGTTGGCATTACTGCAATCGCTGCCAATACCACTGCTATTATCGTCGTTGCCACCGCTGCCTCTCCTGTTGTCATTGTCGCCAATGCCAACGTTGCCGCCTCACTACTGCCACCTTTGGCCACTGCCGCCACTGCCACTACCGGTGGTGCTACCATTGCATGTCATAGCTGCCACTGCCACTATTGCTACTTCTGCCATCGCTCCTGCCGCTGCCTCCTTTGCTGCTACTTCCGGTGCTACCGCTGCTTCTGGTGTAACAACTGCTACCACCACTACTGCCACTTCCACCACTACTTTCTGCGTAGCCGCTACTACCACCACTACCGCCGCTGCTTCCGGTCAACTACTACTACAGCCGCTGCCGCTGCCTCCAATGCTGCTTCTCCCACCGCTGCCGCTCCCACCACTCTCCCCGCTGCCACACCCATACACCTCCCACTGTTGCTGCCACCACCACTGCCGCCGCTTCCACTACCATTGCTAAAGCCAATGTCACTATTACTGCTGTATGTAAATTTCATCAAGATGGGAGATGAAGATGGAAATACATATAGCAATATGAATTAATACACAAGGACATAGAACATGAAAATTTTCAATCACAAATTTGTGGGTTCATATATCATTAGTAACTATTGAAGTGAATCTCATAATCATGAGTTAATGTACTATAACTGCTATCATAGGTTAGTTTAGATGGTAAGGGCAAGCAACGAGCTCTAGGAATACAAATATTCATGAGATCATAGGTTTGAATCTTACCTTTTATTGAGAGAAATGTATCAACTCATACTTACCTAGGATTTGTCGAGGTGCATGCAAATTGACTTGAACATTCATGGGTCACAAAAAAAACATACTATAGATGACTCTGCCCAACCTAATTTTGACCCCAAACCCACGGTCTGTCGTCAAGATGGTACCACCATTTACACAAGGTTCTGCAATAGCAGTAGTACAATGCCCTCCACATAACATAGATTTTACGAACTCTGCCTCTAACTGCTTCACTTTTCATGGGTGCATTTTACCCTCTTCAGTGCCATCACCCAATTGACCAAATTCATTTTTACCTAATCAAATATCTGAACATATAAAAGCCTAAATATGTGCAAAGTTATGAATGAGTACACTTGAACATAATAAGAACAAAATAGTAAAAGGGTATTTATTTGGCTATTATGAGGGAGAAATGAAACAAGCATAAACTACAAGTTTGTCCAATTAATTTTTGATTTTGTGGAACAGCCCATCAATATCCTAAAATATCATATACAATCCTATGTAAAAAAATGACAAAATAGAAAACATATGTTATCATGTATACATTTTAATTCCCATAAAATAACATGTATACAAGTAGAATCATACCAATTACTTCAAACTCCAAATAATTTATTATATTAAATATTTAAGTTTGACAAAAATGAAATAATTCATTATTATTCAACATTTCAAATTGATATCACATATGAAACATAACAGGGCCCAAACATCACTATTTACTTCAACCTAGAGTGTTGTATATTGTTTGTTTTGATAATCTGTTTCTATAACCAAATATTTCTATTTTAATATTTTCATATAAATGCAGAAAAAGAAATATTAAGAGACCGGGAATATAGGAGTAACACAATAATGAACGTCTCATTGTCTGGTCATGGTCGAATAAATATTTGAAGCAAAGCCTAACCCATCAGATGATTCAACTCGCTCCGGTTAATTGAACAGAGAAAATTTTAACATAAAATGTTTTTATTTTATTTTTTCAAGTTACTATTTTCGTGATCTGAAACTGTTCATCTTCTCTATCTCTCTCTCTCTCTCTGTGCAATTTACAACGACTATTTATGCACTGCACATACTGTAAGACTTCTGATTTGGTTTAATCTGTAATGCATAAGTATTTTTTGGTGGATGTAGCTAGTTGTACTGATCAACTAGTGAACCATGTTATTTCATGTGTTTCTTTTGTGGTTCCTATTCTATTTTTTATTCTCTCATGCTTGGATTGTGGATTGAATATAAATCATTTGTTGTTTTTGTTTTTCTTTCTTCTTCTGTATCTTAAAATCATAACTGTGAAAGCACAATTGCCCAACAAAGAGTAATCACCATTAACCAGCAACATACAGCAACAATCATTTATTATTACCCAACACCATCAATGACTAGCATTAATTGGTACTATCAACAATGGCAATGCTTGATTCATCACTATTATGGCCAAAAACTGGTAAGAGTTTTGGTTATAACCAGGGAGAGAAAGAGAAAAAAAAAGAAATATATTTGTTCATTATTTTTAAAACATAATATATATATATAGTTGTGATAACTCACATGTCATGTGCTCTTATACAATATATATATATCTAACAAGAAAGAAAATAAATAAAAAAATATGCTTACACATTAAATTATACCTCAAACACAACCACTTTAAGCTAGCATGTATATGTCACAAATTCTCAACTCAAAAAAGAGAAAAAAACCTTATTGTTTGAGCACATTCATGAAATATCTATAATTTTTTCATTGATATGTATGTATATAATTACTTTCAAATTATCCTAGATTTTCTCTCATTAAAGTACAATCAATCTAAATATTTTTTATAGTCATTGAATATCAAATAAACATCAATATCAAGTTGTCTAATTATTATAATAAAGCATTTAAAACATCTAAATTAGTTAACATAAGTCTTCCATTAAATGTTTGATCCACTGGATCTCATAAGCAATTAATTTCATAAATACATACTCTGTATCTAAATTAAATCTAAAAATCATGATATACCACTTACTTTTCTAAAATATAAAATTTCTATAAAAAAAATATAAAATTATATAATAGATATTTTCTTTTTAATCATATGAGTTCAACTAGAATTTGTGTAAACCTTTATTCGACTATATCACTCATCTCTACATGATATCTCATGTTCTAGAATACTCTTTACAAACATGAAAATCATAAGAACTATACACATATTAGTATGTCTATGGGAATCTGAGTATTACTCTCTAATCATTATCAGGTTGTTCAACTTTCATAAAATTATACTATGTCTAATAGAATCAACTGAGAAACATGTAATTCTCCTCAACTTATATTCAATCATATCAAATATTCATTAAATATTTAAAGAAGAAATTTCCTCTGATTCAATCATATCAAATTCTTTTTTTAAAGCAATTCTCCTCAAAAGAAGAAATTATATCTCAATACTCATGAAATATCTAAAATATCTCAAATTCTTTATTTAGAACTAAACTTATATGAACCATTTCAATTTCAATATACCCCAGATGATAATTATCTATAATCAAAATATCAACATACATTAATAACTTCACATCTTATTCTCTTGATTTATTTTGATAGAAATAAGAATAACCTAACACATATCTCATAAAATCAAAAGTAATGAATGCTAAAGAGAATATATTAAACTATACCCTATAAAATTATTTCAATCAATAAATAACCTTTCTAGTCTACCAATCATGTATATGCTCCATAAAATAGTGAATTCTGACGAATGATGTATAAGCACCTCTTCCTTAAAATCATTATGAATAAATATATTCATCATACTTAACTGATTTACAATCTACATAAAACATATAATAATAAAAATTAATAATCTAATAGCAATCACCTTAGTCACAGAAAATGTATCCCAATAATCTTTCTATTTTTTTATATATCTCTTAACTATCAACTTAGCATTAAGTCAATCAACCTTCAATTCAATTCCAGTCTTCAATGAAAATGCCCAATGGCATTCTATTGCAATCTTACCTAAAAATTTCAAAATAAAATCATCAATATAATTAGATGTCATTGCATTAAGTTCAACCAACATAATATATCAACTTTAATAACTAATAATCTAAAAAAGAATATCAAGGATCATGTAATTATTAAGAAAGGCCAAAAAATTAAAATATATAATATCAAAATAAAATTAATAAAATATAAGTAATACTAAGTGCCTAACAAAACATATCTTTAGTTTTTTCTATAGTATAATAGGAAGGTCCAATTCACTATTTCAAATTAAATCATCTAATGTGGGCAAGTCTAATATAAGAAAGGTTATTGATATATCTATCAAGTACATACCTCTAGGTCGAGATCATCAAGTTTTCGAAAATTACTCATTTTTTTCTTCAATAGGACACTCATACTATGCTCCTTTTCCTAGCAGAAAGCATCATAATAAATCTCTAAAATAGAAGTTAAACTAGTTGTTATACTACAAATAAATAATTATATCACAATAGAACACTCATACTATGCTCCTTTTCCTACCTGAAAGAAAAGCACCACTACTCTCTTCAAAATTAATTTTGCTGTTAGTATTTGATGCAAAGATAGAAGTTAAAATAATTGTTACACTGTAATGAAATAATCTTATCACTATGGAGTCCAAATAGCTCTAAGATAGAGTCATTGAAAAATAATTTATCATTAAAGAATATTATATTCACCCTCATAATAATTTTTATGGCCTCTAATAAGTAACATATATATCTTTTCTAAGTATTATAGTACTTAACAAAAGTATACTTTATAACACAAATAGTCATCTTCTCACTATCTAAAAAAATCTTAAATAAAATAAATACACTCAAAAATCATTAGCAAAAAATAAAAAAACTCTCATAAATATAAAAATTAATATTAGCTACAATCTAAGAATACTAAAAACAACATCCAATTGAATAAGAATTTATTTGTTGACACCACTTCTTTTCAAAAATAACTAAGAACACTCATATGTAATAGAAATGCCTTAATTATCATAATTAAATATTAGTTCTTTCTTTCAGCTTACTAATTCATTTCATTAGTGCTAGCACATGATATCTAATTAATCATTTTATGCTTTTCAAAAAAATAAATCATCTCATGTTGATGTTCCCTATTAGTCCTTTACTTTTAAGATCAAATGTGTAATATCCAAATTTACTCTACTAAGATGCATAACTAATAAAATATTTCATTTATATAACCATTACATATTATGTATTATGAAATCTAATTAGACTCACATTTGATGACTATCCACACTCTCATTATACCATTTGCATTTATTATTAAAGTTTTACAAATATATTAACTCATATTCTATTGTACAATTCACAAATTCTAGAGAGAAATGCAAATTAAAACCCTCTAATTTTTCTTCTACTCTTACAACAACATTAAAACCTCCACTAATAATGTATAGTGCAAACAGAGAGGACATTAGGTGGAATGTTCAAAAAATCAAAAACTACTGAAAGAGATAATATTTGGTTTATATTTAAGATCATTATCCTACTCATTTTTTCTACCATAAACTAATTTTTATGGTTAGCATTAGCAACAACCTCAAAATTCAGTTTATGTATTAAATTTTCTAATTCATTCAGATATTTAGGTTCACTAAGGAAGACAAACGACACTAGCACATTATACATTTAAAATAAGTTTCAAATGGCACTATTTAGATGAGTGAGTGGTGAAATACTTCATTTATCTAATCATTACATATTACATAGCATTATATCAAGTCAAAATCACATCTTGTGACTATCCTCTCTCTAATTATACAAAGTGAATTAATTATCAAAAACATTCAAATATACTAACTCACATCCTACTACAGAAACTACAAATTCTAGATAAGAACGTAGATTAACACCCTTCCTCACTAATTATTCTTTCATCCTTACTAAAACATTAAAATCTTCACTAAAATTTATGGCCTAAACAAAGAGAACTAAGTTATTGCAACCTATAACTTGCTTTAGGATTACCTCTTGTTCTTTTCATACACGCCCATTAAATTAGTTAGAAAATAGGATGTTTAAAAAATCAAAAACCACTTAAAGAGATAATATTTGGTTCATGTTTATGACCATTATTATGATACTCATTTTTTGTCCCAAAAACTAAATTGTATGGTTAGCATTAGCAACTAAAATCTCAAAATTTAATTTATGTTTAACTTTTATAATTCTTCCAAAGACATAGGTTCAATAAGAGAAACAAATGATACTGACACACCATACATTTTCCATAAAGACAAATGACACTTACATTAACACTTAATGTTCTTTTCATACGTCGCACATAATGTTCTAATCATCTTAATATTTTCATGTTATAATCAAACTACGTTTTTATTTTCCATAAAATTTATAATCATAAACAAAATTTCAAATCTTGTTTTTAAATCAATAACTATATATATCTAGTACTATAGGAATGTCGGATACACACCTCGAGATATCTTTACCAATCGCTATATTCTTAATGTTATAGAAAAGTCTTATCTACTCTAATCCCAAGGAACATATATAAGTCGAGGAAAAATATGAGATGAATCTGAGAGAGAATGATAAGTGATGATAAAAAAATAATATATATCTAATATAATTATTAATAAAAATAATAAAATATCTCAAACTATCATGTATAATAATCCTTCAAAAACCCTAAATATCTTACTGAATCAGATGACATATATTGCTCCTAACATTCTCATATTGTGAATGATAAGAAATTGTAGTAAATTTTTCTCATTGATATACTTTATAATCAATAAATATTATTTACTTCATGTGATGTCACTTTTTCTTATTGATAGTAGAGGCATAAATATACCTCATGGTCCATCTCATCATTCTAACAAAACTCATATACAATAAAATACATGACAAAAAAAGAACAACATTAGCATTGGCATGCCCCATGGTCAATACAACAATGTCACTGTCTAAAAGCCTAAAACAATATTAAAGACTTAAGACTAAACAAAAATGAATGTGATCACTTAAAACATGAGTATTGACTCCTGCTAAATTTATAACCCTAGAATTTTGAGTAAGATGGTGGGAAAAACTAATCATAAATATGTGTTGTAGTTTTATTCAACTATTATATTTAATGTTATTTTATTTGATGAGATAGGCTACACATTTATTTTTTCATGTTAAATAAAAGGTATGCATCAAAGTAATTACCAAAGACACTAATTAAAATAAGGCTCAATCTTTAAGCTATCATTGATATTTTTGTTGAATCTTCTAATATAAAAGAATAATTAAAAAATTTAAATATCCAACAATTATAAAACTATAGTGATAAAAATGACTAATTATTCAAATTCTAGTTAATCATATTTATTCAGAATCTAGTTGATCATATTTTCTAATTAACCAATTATTTATTGATAATAAAAAACATATCAATATTTTTAGATACAAGTATAAATGAACCATAAGATAGTACTTGAAATTATATGTAAACTTTTTTTGATCACATACTTTCTTAAAAAATATACTTTTCTGCTTTCATCTTATTATATTTTACTATGAAAATTAACAAGCCAAATATATACCTTCCATTTAAATCTTTCAAGATTATACAAAGAACTTAAATGTAAATTATCATTGCATTAAAAAAATATATATGATAATTAATCCTTATTGCTGATAGTCCTACAACAAATCAATCTTGAGATATATAACAAAAACTCTAATTGAGTTATAATTTTCATTTTGTTTTCAAGTCTTGTATTTTAGATATTTATGCATTAGTTTAAACAAAAATGTTATATTATCATATTAATTTTATTTAATTTCAAATATGTTTTTACATTTCAGCTTGTATTTAATATTAGTAAAATGTTTTGTATAAAAACACACCATATATTTTTTTGTATCATGTATTCACATTTTAGATTAATAAAATGTATGGGACATTTCTGTTCAATAATTCAACATTAACAAAATTTTCGACCTTCACATTGTTTTGCTAGCTAACAAAAAAAATGAATCATTTGTAGAAATATCTGAATAAATAAAAAGAAAGCAAACCCCATGTAAAAAGTGACCCATCAGAAGCCATAGCTACAGTATGCTCTTTGCCACATGATATATCCAACCTCCGAGCATTGTCACCAGCTAGGAATTCAAAGAGCTCTAGACGAAGTGGTTTTGGTATTCACAATTGACACTCTTTTCCATTTCTTCCTGCTTTCCAACTCTGATTATACCCCCATACATAATTCACAGTCTTTATTGCTGAAACCATGGGTGTTGCATGTTTGCCTAAAATATCATTCATGTCCATCATACTATTGTACCGCTGAGCATCATCAGTTGAAACGACTATAAGACAGAAAATGACCATGACCATAATAACATTGAGTGAATTACAAATAACAGGAAAAAATCAGCTTGATTTTGATTATGTTGCAGAATCATTTAAATAATTAACTAAAAATAAACCAAATAAAATCTATCAAAAATCAAATTTTCCATAAATAGATAACTTTAATCATAATCTAAGAGGGAAAAGTCAGGATGACTAGTAAAAAAATCAGTCATTAGAACTACATCAATCAACTATTCTTGAACTGATTACAAACTTCTACAAAATCATTTAACAATCAATGTTTAAATGAAAACAATCGTGACATAGAATTAATAGATTTTATTCAAAGAAAATGGAATAACAAGTTTTTCAGATGGAACAAAATAAGATCCAATGAAAATCACAGTTAATAAACAATCATATAAACATACGATTTAAAAAATTGTGCATATTGTGAAATTATGGGGAAAACGTAACCCAATGAAAAATAGAATTGATAATGAAATTTAAGGAAAAAATAATTTTAAATTTCAGAAGAATGCTAAGCTGCACCTTGAGTGTAAGATTTGGTGGACTTGAATAGTAAAAATGAAGCTTTCGAATTGAATATTTAAAACAAAGCTTTAGACTTAAAAACTTAAAACGAACCTTTCGTCTTGAATGCTAAAAATGAACCTTTCAACTTGAATACTCAAAATAAATAACGAAGTACGCGAACAAACTGAATTCTATAAGCAGTGACTTGGGCAGAGAAGCTTGTTCAATCAAAGAAATGGGTAACTAAAGATTCAACCTTGAAATGAGTCATTCACGTCCAATGATATGAAATCAATTTAGAAGATTATCGAGTGAACTATGTTGTTAAGAGATGAGTCATTAATAAGTTTGTGTTTTTTTAAAGATTCACCAATGTTATTATTTTAAGGTGGAATTATATTTTGGGGTATCCCCTGAAATATTTAAAAAATTTAAACTGATCTTTTAATATAAAAAAAAGACACCAAACATAAAAAAATAAAAAATCTAGACACTTGAATTCATAGTCATAAACTACCCTTACCCCTCTCCACTACCCCTCGCCCTTGCCCCTCGCCTTTACCCCTCTTCCTAGCCCCTTGCCCCTCTCCAAGAACTCCACGACGTAGCTCAACGGAGCTCCACCATGGATCTCGATAGAGTTCATAGAGAGGGGTGAGGGGAAAGGGGTGAGGGAAGAGGGGCGAGGGGAGAGAGGTGAGAGAAGAGGGGCGAGTGGTGATGGGTGAGGGGCAAGGGGTGACAGGTGAGGGGCAAGGGCGAGGACTAGGAGCAAATGGTAACGGGTGAGGGGCAGGGGAAAGGACAAGGGCGAGAAGTAGGGGAGTGAACGAGGGTGAGGTGCATGAGAGAGGGGCGAGGGTAGTTTAGGATTTATGGATTCGAGTGCAATGGTTTCGAATTTATTTATAGTTAGGTGCTTTTTTTTCAAATGATAAAATATTAGTTTCATATTTTAAAATAATTTTATGTGAGTGCTCCAGAACATAAATCTGTCACTAAATCAAGAATTTTATTAGTAATGGAAAATTTGTCGCTAAATCAAGGATTTTATTAGCAAGGAAAAATCTGTCGCTAAATCTGTCGCTAAATCAAGGATTTTATTAGCAAGAGAAATCCATAGCTAAATTAAGGATTTTATTAGCAAGAGAGAATTCATTGCTATATTCGTGGCTAAATCAAGGATTTTATTAGCAACGGAAAATCCATCACTAAATCATAGATTTTATTAGCAAGGGAATATTCGTCGATAAAACCATCTCTAAATCATGGATTTTATTAGCAAAAGAATATCCGTCGTGAAATCTATTGCAAAATCAAGGATTTTATTATCAAGAGAAATTTCATCGCAAAATCAAGGGTTTTATTAGCAAGGGATATCTCGTCGCTAAATTCATCGCTAAAATATCTGCTTTTTTTGAGCGGAATTTACAAAAATTTTTCGTCGCTAATTCATCGCTAAATTCTTCAATATATCCTCCACTTTTCTTTAGTGGAATTTTCAAATAATTTTCCCTCGCTAATCGATCATTAATCCGTTGCTATTTTTTTTTATAAAAAAAATCATCAATCCCTTGATATTCCTTAGCTAATTCCTTACAATTTAGTTAAGGTTTGATCCCTAACTAAAATTCCATAGCTAAATTGATATTTTCTTATAGTGTTATATACAAATTGATTGAATGACAGATAGATAGATTCATAAATAGATATACATATAGATAGATAGATAGATAGATAGATAGATACAAAGATATATAGGTAAATAGAAAGATAGATACATAGATAAACACATTGACAGAAAGATAGACAGCCAAGAAGATGGACCGATAATTATACAAACATGCAAATTGATAGGCAGACAAATTTAGAGAAAAAAAGATAGATAGATAGATAGATAGATATATATATATATATATATATAGATTAATAGATTGATAGAAATATTGATTGATAGATTGATAGACTTATAGATAAATTGATTGATTGAATGAAAGAATGATTGATTGATTAATAGATAGACAGATAGATAGAAAGATAGATTGATTAATTGACATATAGATACACATATAGATAGATAGAAAGATAAATAGACAAATAGATACATAGATAAAAAGATAGATAGATATACTTGTAGATTGACCGAAAGATTTACAAATAGAATATAAAAATATTGTTAGATATATAGAGAGACAAATTAATATACATATAGATAGAAATATAGACAAATAGATAGATAGATTGTTATATAGATAGATAGATAAACACAATAATAGACTTATAAATAGACAGATATATAGACAGAAAGATAAAAAATATATAGATAGATATATAAATAGATAGACAAATATAATAGATAGATAGATAGATTGACAAATAGATATACAGATAGATAGATAGATATATTGACATATAGATATGAAATTAGATAGATAGATTAATATATAGAAAAATAGATAGATAGATATGTAGATATTAAGATATATATATATATATATATATATATATATATATATATATATATATATATATATATATATATATACTGATAAATAAATAGATATATAGACAAATAGATATATAGATAAATAAAAAGATAGATGGAAAAATCGATAGATAGAAAACAGATAGATAAATATAAAAATATATCGATAGATAGATAGATAGACAAATATATAGGGAGATAGAAAGAAAAATACATAGATGTATAAATAGATTGATTGATAAAAAAATAGATAGACATATATATATATATAAAGATTGATAGACAGGTTGAAAGATAGATGTATAGACATATTGATAGACTGATTAAATGAGAGATAGTGTTTGATAGACAAAAAGATAGATTGATAGATTGATAGGAAGATAGATTGAGATATTATTTGACAGATAGATAGATGGTTTGATAAATAGATAGATTGTCAAATAGATAGACATGTATATACAGAGAATTATAAATAGAGAAATAAATATATAAATAGAAAGATAGATAGACAGATACATAGATAGATAGATAGACATATAAATATATAGATAGATAGATAAATAAATATATATATATATACACACACACACAAATAGATACACAAATATATAGATATAAAGATAAATTGATAGATAAATAGACAGATAGAAAGAAAGAATGATCGATATATAGATAGAAAGATATATTGACAAATAGATAAATAGAATTTTAGATAAATAGATAAACATATTAATATACATATAGATAGACAGATAAACAAACAAATAGATAGACTGATAGATAGATTCATAGATCGATAGACAGATAGATAGACATATAGACATAAATATATTGGCAAATAGATAGAAAAATAGATAGATCAATAGAAAGATAGATATAATAGATAAATAGATAGCTATATATATATATATATATATATATATATATAGATAGATAAATTGACATATAGATAGGCAATTAGATAGATTGATTGATAGATAGAAAGAAAGAGAAATAGATAGATAAATATGTTGATAGAAAGATATATAGATAAATAGATAGATAGATAGACATATAGATAGAGAGATAGATAGATAAATAGATAGATATATATATAGATAGATAGATAGATATATATATATATATATATATATATAAAGATAGATAGATAGACAGATAGATAGATATATAAATAGACAGGTAGAGAGAGAGAGAGATAGATATATAGATAGATAGATAGATATATAAATAGAAAGATAGACATATAAATAGAAAGATAGACAAACAAATAGATAGATAACTAGATAGATAGATCAATAGATAGATAGACAAATATATAGGGAGATAGAAAGAAAAATACATAGATGTATAAATAGATTGATTGATAAAAAAATAGATAGACATATATATATATATATATATATATATATATATATATAAAGATTAATAGACAGGTTGAAGATAGATGTATAGACATATTGACAGACTGATTAAATGAGAGATAGTGTTTGATAGACAAAAAGATAGATAGATAGATTGATAGGCAGATAGATTGAGATATTATTTGACAGATAGATAGATGGTTTGATAAACAGATAGATAGTCAAATAGATAGACATATATATAGAGAGAATTATAGATAGAGAAATAAATATATAAATAGAAAGATAGATAGACAGATACATAGATAGATAGATAGATAGACAGATATATAGAAAGATAGATAGACAGATAAATAAACAAATATATATATATATATGCACACACACAAATAGATACACAAATATATAGATAGAAAGATAAATTGATAGATAAATAGACGATAGAAAGAAAGAACGATCGATATATAGATAGAAAAATAGATTGACAAATAGATAAATAGAATTTTAGATAAATAGATAAACATATTAATATACATATAGATAGACAGATAAACAAACAAATAAATAGACTGATAGATAGATTCATAGATAGATAGACAGACATATAGACATAGAAATATATTGGCAAATACATAGAAAAATAGATAGATCGATAGAAAGATAGATATAATAGATAAATAGATAGATAGATATAATAGATAAATAGATAGATAGATATATATATATATATATATATATATATATATATATATATATATATATATAGATAAATTGACATATAGATAGGCAATTAGATAGATAGATTGATAGATAGAAAGAGAAATAGATAGATAGATATGTTGATAGAAAGATATATAGATAAATAGATAGATAGATAGATATATAGATAGACAGTTAGATAAAAAGATAGATAGACAAATAGATAGATATATATATATATATAAAGATAGATGGATAGACAGACAGATAGATATATAAATAGACAGATAGAGAGTGAGAAAGAGATAGATAGATAAATATATAAATAGAAAGACAGACAAACAAATAGATAGATAGATAGATAACTAGATAGATAGATCATTAGATAGATAGACATATAAATAGGTAGATAGATAAAAGATAAATAGATAGAAAGAAAGAAAGATAGATAGACAAATAGATAGACAGATAGATAGATAGATAAATATAAATATAGATAGATCGATGATAATAAAGATAGATATACAAGTAGATAGATAGATAGATTGATAAATAGATAGATAGATAAATATTTAAATTAATAGAGAAATAGATAGACAGATAGATAGACATATATATAGATAATTTGATAGATATGTAGATATACAGATTTTTAGAAAAATTGATAGATAAATTGATAAGCAGATTGATAGATTGATCGATAGATTGATAAAACTATTGATAAATATATTGACAGAAAAATTAATAGATAGATAAATAGAAATATTGATAGAATGAAAAATAGATAGGTAGATAGATAAATAGATAGATAGACAGATAAATAATAAAATAGATAGAGAGAAAGTTAGATTATTATACAAATAGATATATTGAGAAATAGATAGAAAAATATAAATATATATATATATAAATAAATAAATAAATAAATAAATAAATAAATAAATAAATAAATATATATATATATATATATATATAAACACAGATAGAATGATTGATAGAAAAATAGATTGACAAATAAAAAGAAAGAAAGATAGATAGATAAATAGACAAATTGTTAGAGAGATATATAGACAGATTGATAGAAAGATTCATAGACAGACTGATAAAAATAATGATAGACAGATATATTGATTAAATAATAGATAGATTGATAGACAAATTGATAGAAAGATAGATTGATTGATAAATAGATAAAGAGATAGATAAATAAATATAAAGATAAATAGGCAGATTGATCGATATATTATTAGTTAGATAGATTGACAAATAGATAGAAAATAGAGAGACATATTGATAGATAGATAGATAGATTGAACAATAGATAGTTAGACTGATACAAAGATAGATAGACAAATTGATATATAAATAGATAGATAGAAATACGGACATATATATGAATAGATAGAAAAATAGTTAAATATACAGCTAGATAGATAGAAAAATAAATTAATAGAAACATAGATAGATAGATATAAAGATATATAGATATATAGATACATTGACAAATATATAGACAAAAGATAGAGATATATATATATATATATATATATATATATATATATATATATATATATAAATAGATAGATAGAAAGTTAGATAAATATAGATAGATCAATAGACACATAGATATATAGATAGATTAATAGATAAATAGATAGATAAACAGATAGACAAATAGATACATAGATAGATAGACAGACATAAAAACATATATATAGATAGAAAGATAAATAGATAAACAAATAGATAGATAAATAGATAGTAAGATACATAGATAGATAGACCAATTGAGATATAGAAATAATAGCACATAGATAGGCACAAAAAAAAGATATATAAATAGGCATACACATAGATAGATGGGTAAACAAAAAGATAGATAGATAGAATGATACATAAATATATAGATAGATAGATAGACACATAGATATTGAGATAGATAGACAGATAGATAGATAGATAGACAGTTAGATAGATAAATAGCAAGACAGATTGATTGACAGATTGATAGAAAGATAGGAAAATAGATAGACAAAGTGAAATACAAATACATTGATAGTTAAATAGATAGATAGATTGATATATAAATAGATAGACAAATAGATAGACAAATTGATAGTATGATTAATAGATAGATTGATATACAGATTGATACACGATTGGATATACAGATTGATAGATAGTTTGTTTGATGATTAAAAGATAGATAGCTAATTGATTGATAGACAAATAGAGAAATTTATAGCTAGATAAAAAGATATATTGAAATATTATTAGATTGATATATAGTTAGGTAGATACATAGAGAGATAGATATATATATAGATAGACATATAGATAGACAAATAGATAGATAGATAAATAGACAAATAAATAGAAAGATAGGTTAACAAATAGATAGATAGATAGATAGATAGATAGACTGATAGATAGAAAGAAATAAAGATAGATAAATAGTAGAAAGACAGACAAGTAGATACATGGATAGATAGATACATATAAAGATATATATATATATATATATATATATATATATATATATATGTTGACACATATAATGATAGAAAGAAAGATAGAATGATGGATACAAAGAAATATAGACTGATATAAATATTGAAAGATAGATAATAGATAGATAGATAAACAAGTATATAGATCGAAACATAACCAAATAGAACACACACACACACTCACGCACACACACACACATATATATATATATATATATAGACAAATAGATAAACAGACAGAGGGATAGAGATGCAGACAAATAGGTAGACAAATACACAAACAAAAATATAGATGGATTGATAGATAGACAAACAGACAGACATACAGAAAGATAGATAGATAGATATGCAAGAATTCAAGTAGTGGGATAGGAAGACAATCAGGCAGACAGATAAATAAATAAATAGACAGATATATATTCTGAGAAATTTACAACAGATACACAAATAGACAAATAGATAGACAGACAGATAGAAATATAAAATAATAGTTAGATGGAAAGAAAGATTGATAGATATATTGATAAACTGATAGAAAGATTGATAAATAAATCGACATATAGATAAATAGGTTGTTATATAAACAGATATAAAGATAGATAGACAAACTAACTGATAGATAGATAGATAAACAGATATATAGATAGATTGAAAGATAGTCATATAGAATGAATGATCAATAGATTTATAGACAGATTGATAAAAAAATTGATCGAGAGATTGATAGACAAATAGATAAATAGATAGACAAATAGATAGATTAATTGAAAGAAAAATAGATTGATATATAGACAAATAAATAAACAAATAGATCATCAGATTATTAGGCATATAGATAAAGATATTATTAGATAGATTGATTGATAAATGGATAGACAAATACATAGACATAGATAGATAGATTGATTGATTGATAGACTAAAATATAAACAATTAGATAGATAGATAGTTAGATAGAAAAGATTGATAAATATATTGATAGATATAGAGACATATTGATAGAAAGAATGATAGACATATCAAAATATAAATTGATATAAAGATAGATAGATAGATAGGTTGACTGATAGATACATAGGTAGATAGATATATTATTAGATTGATCGAAAGATAGATATATTAATAGATAGATAGATAGACAGATAGATAGACAGACAGAAATCCAAATAGATAGATGGAAAGATAGATAGATAGTTAGAGATACAAATATATAAACTCTAATAGAATGATAGAAATATAGGCAGATATATATATATAGACAGACAGACAGACAGATAGATAGATATACAGACATACAGATAGATAGATAGAAAGATTGTTCAATAGATAGTTAGATACATCGATAGATAGATAGATATATAGAATGTCATATAAATAAACTTATAGATATACATATTTATAGACAAATAGATAGATAGATAGATAGGAAAATATATAGATAGAAAGATATACATGAAGATAGATAGATAGATAGATAAATAAATAAATATATAGTTAGATACATAAATAGATAGATAGATAGATAGATAAATAGATTGTAAGATAGATTGGTATATATACAAATAGATAGACAAATAAATAGATTGATAGACATATACATAGATAGATAGATAGATTGACTAACTGATTAACAGGTAAAATGTTTGACAGAAAAATAGATAGATATAAAGATAGATAGACAAATAGATAGACTAATATAAAGAAAGAAAGAAAGATAGTTAGTTAGACATAGAGATAGATAGATTTATTATTAGATAGATAGACAAATAAAAAAACAAGTTGATAGATAGATAGATAGATTAACTGATTAACAGGTAGAATGTTTGACAGAAAAATAGATAGATAGATAGATAGACAAATAGATAAACTAATATATAGAAAGAAAGATACATCGTTAGACATTGAGATAGATAGAATTATTATTAGATAGATAGACAAATAAATAAACAAGTAGATAGATAGATTGATAGATAGACAAATAGATAGATAGATAGATAGATTTATATATAAACAAAAAGTCAGATAGTTAGATAGATATATAGAAATATAGATAGAAAGATTTATAGAAAGACAGATAAAAATATAGATAGATATGTAGACAGATAGATATACAAATAGATATATAGATAGATAGATTTATAGATTGAAAGATAAATAGCTAGATAGAGAAATAAATAAATAGAAAGAAAGCCTGATTGATATTTAGATAGATAGATAGACAGATATATAGATACATAAATAGATAGATAGGTAGGCATATAGAAAAAAAATAAATAGACAGATCGATAGATAGAAAGGCATATAGATAGATAAAAAGGCATATAGATAGATAGATAGATTGATTGATAGATATACAGATAGACAAGCACATACATAGACACATATATAGATAGATATATTCATAGATAGATAAACATATTTAGAGATAGATAGAAAGATTGATTTATTGACAATAGATTGATAGAGAGATAGATAGATAGATAGATAGTGAGACAGATAGATCAGCAGGTTGATTGATAGAAGACTGATTGATAGAAAGACAGATAGATAGATAGATAGACAAATATATTGACAGACAGATAGATAGATAAATAGATAGATAGATAGATAGGATACATACATAGATAGATAGATACAGAAATACATCGATAGATAGATTGATAGATTGATTGATAGAAAGATAGATAAATAGTTTAAAAAATAGATTGATAGACATAAGGTTAGATAGATTTCTAGATTTATTGATAAAAACATTAATTGATAAATTGAGAGACTTATAGATAGAATGATTGATAGACAAATCGATAGATAGATAAAAAGATAGATAGATAAACATATAGACAGATAGATTTATAGATCAATAGATAGACAGATTTATTTATTTATTTATTGATAGTTAGATAGATAGACAAATAGATAGATAGATATACAGATAGATAGACAAATAAATAGATAGATAGATACACATATCGATAACTCGATAGATTGACCTATAGATTAATAGATATATAGAAAGATAGATATATTGATAGATAAATAGAACGACACATAGTTAGTCACATAGATAGACACATATATAAGCACATAGATAGACATATTGAAAGAAAGATAGATAGATAGACCCATAGATAGATAGTTAGACATATAGATAGATAGATAAATAGATATATATAGATAGAAAGAAAGATAGATAGACATACAGATAGATATATAGATATTTAGATAGATAGACAGATAGATAGACAGATAAGTAGCTAGATATTTAGATAGACAAGTATACAGATAGATAGACAGACAGACAGATCGATAGATAGACAGATTGATTGATTGTTATATAGATAGATAGAAAGATAGACAGACTAAAAGACTGATAGATAGATAGATAGACAGATACATATAAAGATGGATATATAAACAAACTAATAGATATATAAAAATTTATAAAGATAGATAGTTAGCTAGACAAATAGATATATATTTCGATAGATTGATTGATAGACAAATAGGTAGACATATAGATAGATAAATAGATAGTTTGATAGATAGACACTACAAAAATTGTGTGTTTAGCTACTAAAATTATCTAGAAAAATCATCCCTAGCTAATTTGTGAGGGATTAGCTAGGGTATAACAAGAGATGTATGATTTTAGATTAAATGAAAAATTTGCGATAGATTTGTGATTGATTAGAGATGTATATTTTTGTTGGAAACTTGTCCCCCACTAATAAATGTCGTAAATTTTGGTACAAAGATTGGCACCAAATTTAGCAACAACTTTAGAGATAGATTTTTTCTAGCTAATTAACTTTAGATAAAATCCCTCGCTAAATAGTTATCTGGAATTTTTTTTTATAATTATATATTAATAGTAAGCGATTAGTCCTTAAATTATAATTATCACAAAATATATCCATTTAGCTAGGCATTCTTCCCTAGCTATTTAGCTCGGGATTAATTTTTGTCTTTAATCTATACTAAATTATTTTCTTTATATATTATGTGTTTTAATATTTTTTAAAATTTTATATATGTAAGGTCTGTCATGGTCTTTGGATAAGGAATCTTTGAAAACACCTTCTCCTTATATAATTATAAAAATAGGTTATTATAATTTAATATTTAAAAAAATATCTAAATACGAATAAAAATTTATATTAATAAAGACTAAGATAAATATTTTAATTTTTAGAAAATTTTAAAAATTAAAACAAAACATTATTTAAATTATTTAATTATGATATATAAATATACTTATTAATATATACATTAAATAAGTACTTCTATAATTATAAATATTTTTTAAAATATTTGCAATAATAAATAAACATACAAAATAATTGTATTAATAAAACCCTAAAATAATTATTTGTATGATAAAAAATTTTACAAAAAATGTGAATTAATGAATAAAAAAATAAATAATTATTTTTATGATTATATAAATCTTTAAAAAATATATATTTTCAAAAAATTTGAATTATTTGAATTTTAAAAAAAATTCATATTTTTTAAAAATTTTAAATAAAATAAATTTATATTTAAGTATAAATGAATAGATGTTTTAATTACATCTTAGAGGTGTCAAAAGGGCTGAACTGGCCTTTCCCATTTTTTATGGCCCCTCTAGGCTGGCTTGATGTTCCTGTCATGGCACGCCTAACACGGTTGTTCGGGCCAGATACTACATGTGGCTTGGAATCTGCCCAAGTTCGAATGGTTTAGACCAGGTTTGTCGGGTTGGACGGGTCGATTTGACTCAGGGCGGGTCTTTTTAAAAAAAATTAAGATTTCAAGGGGCATGTTACCACATCACCATCGCCCATTGGGGCATGTCAAGTCATTGCCTATTGTGCGTCAACACATCATCCTCCCTGCCATACCCAAGTTCCAGGCACCCATGCCATGCTTGGCATGACACATGGGCCAAAATCCCTAGGCATGGCACGACATGATTCATGAAGAGCGTCAACCCAGCATGGGCCTGGGCATGACATTGCATCGTGTCATGTAGAGGTGTCAAACGAGAGGTGCCGGGCCGGGCCGGCCCATTTTTTTAGGCCCGCCGTGCTTTCCTGCCGGGCCAGGCACGACACGGTACAGTAACCATGCTGTGCCTGGCCCGTAATAATTTTGTGGGGGTTCACCCGGCACGGGCCTGCGGACGGTTCGCCGGGTTCGGCCCGGTCAGGCCGAACCCTAAATTAAAAAAAAGTAGGGATTCGGCACACCCGAAACCCTAATTTAAAAAAAAATAGGATTTCGGCATGCCCGAAACCCTAATTTTAAAAAAAATTGGATTTGGCGCGCCCAAAACCCTAATTTTTAAAAAAAATTAGGGATTGACCGCGCCGACACCCTAATTTTTTAAAAAATTAGGGTTTCGACACCCTCATAACCCTAATTTTATAAATATTGATTTTGGCACGGTACCGTGCCAACGGGCCAGGGTACCGTACCGGGCCAGGCAAAGGCGCAAGGCCAGGTTGGCCTCGGCACGGCATGGAACGGCACGATCGTGCCGTGGTCGGGCACGACATGAGCCCGGGCACCGGAAATTACCATGTCGTGCCTCGTAACTTGGGAATTTAATCATAACTTAAATGCTACCACTGATAGGGTTCTTATGCACAATGGTTTAAGAATCTGCTCAAATTCAGATATATGGGTTGAGTATATTTGAATGGAACTTACATACCTCAACAAGCTGATGGTAAGAAATCAATATCTTCGGTTAACTTTATATTTTCATTATTATTTTTGATACTATTTTCTCCTAGACATATTTACATCACTACGATGAGATTTAATCTCGATGTTTTATTGATGGTGTTGAACCAGCAATATGGTAGAGTGAAATATTGTAAGATTTATTTTGGGTAAGCATTATATTCATATTCTTTGTTACTTTGTTACTGTTTGTTACTTTATAGGTGGTGGGGGAGCAATAATGGGTGACTTGTGGACTCTGAGAGGCTTAATTAAGAACATCAAATGCTGTTGCTGTTTGGCAAACAATGTATTTACATTTCAATTTGTTCCAAAGATTTTTATTTATCATCAACTCATCTATTTCTTTCATTTTTTTGATGATACATTACTTTCTTCAATGGGGCATTGCCATATAAAATTTGAAAGGAGATTATCAAGGAGCTAATATGCTTCTTAAATCAATGAGTTTTTGGCGCATAATTTCATTTCTAAAAAATTATTGGCAATGGATGTTGGATGTTAGAGAGAACCATTCATGATGATTTTTTTCACTAACAGACTAACGTATGAAAAAATGATTCATTTGTGGCTCCTTACTAACATTGATGGACCCATGGTTCTGGCTATGCTCAAAACCTCAATATTCAAATTCAAAATATAAATAGTTTATATATGGATTCCATGGGTGTGTTTCATATGGAACTTCATAAAGAATATCTTAAAATAAAAGAAACATATCATGAATGCACAAAAGGTGCTGACATATATCTGAAAAACACAATAAATTATACAAATTTTGGTTTGTGGGGACATGCTACATATTTTTTGGGACCTTTGCAGAAATTTATAAGTTTAAAAAGGATGTGGGACATTCTTATATGTATGTCTTGGAAATTCTGAAATCACCCAATGCTTCAAGATATCTGTTGGGATTTAAATGATCTAATTTTATATGTAACTTTTTAAACACATATGCAAACTATAATCATTATGAGATTTAAATGATCCAATATTTAAGAAACTAACAATATATCTCAATTATTATATAATTTATCATTTTTTTATAATTATTTAATGTTTTATATGAGTGCTTTTAAGTATGTAAGTTATCATAATCATTTTCATATTTTTATATAGAGGATTACAAAACATATTTGTAGTGAGAATTATGTGTGAATATTGTAAGCTATATTTTTTTATGTGTATTTATTCTTTGACTTAAATGTATGATTATATAAATTCTAATATATTGGATTTTATAAGAAATTTAAAGTTAAAAGTATCTAAGCGAGAATAATACTAAGATGTGTGATCTCTACTAAAATTCACTGAATTATTGACCACTTATTTGGTCAGTAATAAGTTGTTTTTTGGTTGGTAAACCTATTACTAATGATTTACTGACTGAGTTTCATAATCGTTATGCTGAGACATATTTGGTCTGCATGGTGAGATGTTGGGTTCTAGGGTTGAGCTGTATACTGCTGCTTGTCCTAATACGGTTGCTGCAGGTGCTGCTGTAAGTGATGGAGTAGATGTTGTAGCTAGAGCATTATGCTGAATAATCTGAGGTAGATCATCAGGGTTGAATTGCAGTCCTCCATCGTGAAACTTCTTTGTAAGCCAGTCAAAATGTAGACGCAACTCATCCCTATCATCCTCATAGTCAATCATGCGTCGCCCTGTATTAGCCTACTAATACTGTATATCATTTCGCATCACATTTTGAAATTTCTACATCATCAAGAACAAATTAGAATCTGGTCTTGAAAATGCAGCTTCATTATCTGGTCGCCAATACAAGTAGAATGATGATGTCGATGAACAGATGCCATAGATGAACATCTTCTCCTTTCCATCAACAGCCACATACCAAATTTGATTCGTATCAACTAGTGGAGCTGATGAATGAGAACTACCTATTGCACCATCACATGAACCTGAAGTAGACTGGAATACACTTGAGTCTTAGCAGCTAATATTTCCTCATATCTCGCCTAATAAACATGTATGATATGTATTAAAATTTATATTCAAAAAAGAGAGAAATATTATTTTTTTAATGAAACTTACATTTATTGTACGAGATCTCTGATCAACAAAAGTCTAATCATCATGAGCCTTCGTGTGCATGTATTTGAATAAGTGAGGAGCACTAGACTTCTTAACCTCATTGCATGTCTTTAATTACACACAATACATACGGTAATTCGATTGAAAAAACAATTTGTATGACAAATAAAAATAAGGCATAATTGAACATAATTCATAAAGTAATAAACATAAAAAGTATAAATTAGAAATAATATCAATGCTCATTCATGATGACAATGACCTGTACGGGTAATCCCAAGTCTCTAACTAACTTCTTCATGCTGTAGAAATCCAATGGCATTAGATTATCTCCTAGAAATAATTCTTGAATAAAATTAGACAAATCATCAAAGTTATACTTATATTTATACATATAGGTATAAATATGTTTTCATTTAATTTTATATATTTATATATAAAGTTATAGTAAATTACTTTTTTTATATGCCAATATATAGAAATATATATTAAATATAAGCTATAAATTTAATATTTAAATATAATTATGCATCAAACTTTTATATTTATACATATAGTAAGATACAATTATTTATAGTTATATATTATTATACATATAATATATATAATTATAAAAAGTTAAATATAATTTAACATATAGTTATATATAGATATATTCATACATGTAGGTATAAGTAGTTACCCATAAATATATACAACGTTATAAACAAATATTTTGATTTAATTATATGAATACATATATGTATATATAGTTACAAATATTAGTATATTTAATTATATAGAGTGTTACATAGTTATACAAATATTTATATATAGTTATACACATATAGTTATAAATATATATGTAATTAAATATATAATTATATATAACATTTATATAGGTATACATTTAGTAAAATACAATTATATATAGTTATATATTAGTATACATATAATATATATTTCTAGAAATATAGTTATATAAAATTATACATATAGTTATACTTTATTATATAGTTAAAAATTAGTTATGTATAGTTATAAATATAATAATAAAATTAGTTTACTTAATTATAAATATAATTATAATACTTTTTTATATAATATATAATTAAACACATGTTTATATATAATATTTGGGACTAAAATATTTTTATAAATGTTACTTAAATATAATTATATATATGTAACACTTTTATAAATAATATTAGTATTTGTATCATATTTATATAAACATTATAAAAATTCTATATTTATATAAAAATTAATATGTAATATAAAAATTTAGAAAATTGTATAATCATTTAATGTTCCATAATTGTTATATATAAAAATTTATAAATGGATAGTTTTATGTAAATGTTGTATAGATATTTACAAACATTAATACATATGTATAAATATTTATATATAACATTATATGTTAATATAAACATATAAGTGTTTATATATAATGTAATACATTTATATAAATTAAAGTATAGATATATATATATAATGTCATACGATTATATAATTTTATAAAACTTTATATATATTGTTACATGTTTATAATTTATTCAGAGATAACAAAAATATAACCCATTAATAGTAAGTTTAATTTTTCTTAAGTTACAGGAGTAGAAAATATCATGCATTATATATTTTCTTCGGCAACAGAAGGACAAAACAAAATGCAAATATAGTGTATTTGAAATCAATATAACCCTAAAAATTTAAACATTAGAAGAATAAAGATTACATTGACAATTTATAGTTTCATTAATGGAGTAGAGTCAAAATCATATAGGTTAAATAAAGATAGAAGCAAAAAGGAAGAAAATCGGGGGAGAATTAAAACAAGCTAATACTCGATTATTCTGGAAACATGAAAAGTCGATAGTGCTAATAAAATTCAGAGAGATGGAGATATGTAAATAGCATTCAGAAGGAGAAGAAAAATGAAAAACTTACATGGATTCAGAAGAAATCATAGAATTTCTCGGTTTCTCCCTTATAGTCGCATATTGCTTCTGCTTCGAAAAATAAAAGAGGGGAAGTTGCAAATTGTTAATGCCTTAGCAATTTTTTTTAAATCAAAAACTTTAACCTAGAAAATACCGACCAAAATTTTGGTCGGTAGTTTGGACAGTTTTTAAGAAGTTATAGATATTTTGGAAAACTACTTTACCGACAATTTTTCATGGCAATATATTTTTTGTCTTTAAATGGTCGATAATTTGTCGGTAATTTTTATTCGCTAATTCCCAACTAATTTAGAGATCAATTTCCAACCAAATATATTTGGTCGATAAATATAGTCAGTAAATATGGTCGGTCTTTGGTAGGAAATATAGTTGAAAATATTTTTTTTAAAACCCCTTTTTTGTCTCCAAATAGTCATGATTTGGTCAGTAATTACAGACCTATTTTTTAGGTCGGTTGTTTAGTCGATAATTAAGTAGTTATAAATATTTTGGAAAGTCACTTTACTGACCATTTTTCATTGTTATATATTTTTGATCGTTAGATGGTCAATAATTTATCGCTAATTTTTATTCGCTAATTCCCTACTAATTTACCGACTAATTTCTGACGAAAAATATTTGATCAATAAATATGGTCGGTCTTTGGTCGGAAATATGGTTAAAAATAGTTTTTTTTTCCGAAACCCCATTTTGGTCTCCAAAAGATCATGATTTGGTCGGTAATTACCGTCCTATTTTTTTGGTCAGTAGTTTGGTCGGTATCCTTGTTATTTTTAATTGTGGATAACTTAGGAAATCTTTGTGTTGAATATATATATTAGAATAATACTAAGATGTGTGCTATTTTTAAAGTCTTGGTGTGATGATGAGTAACTTGATCCAAGTAAGCTAAGTCTCGTATTTGAGACTTATCAAATATAGCAGTTAGAGACCTAGCTTAGATTTCCTTTCAATTTACCAAAATAATATTTGTAGAGAATTTTATATAAAGTACTAAAGGGAATACAACAAGTGGATCTACTCCTCCTCGAGGTATTGATGATAATTTTTAAAAGCCTACTAGTTTAAATGAAATTTAATCTAGTGTGTTTTATTGGACTGTCATGGGTTCCACTTACAAGCCATATTTTGACATTGCCACTTTTATAAAATGAGATGCAGAAATTATAAAATTAACTTGAACACAAACTGAAATAACATAAATCAAATTTCAGTAACTCTTATATACTTATTAACTCATAAAACCCCCTTATATAGGAGGCAAGTTCATTTGGGCAACCCACATGAGTTGGGTGCTCCCATCAAGAAGGAAAATAAAAGTAAAAAACCCCAAATTTTAAATAAGTAACTCCAATAACAAATATCAATATCTTTTTTATTCTGGTGTGTGAAAGTTAAAAATATCAAAAAGTATATTAATCAAATTAATTTGAACTAGAATCAAAGAATATTCACTTGTAACATAATAAACTAATAATAATTAAAATAATAATTTTGTTGGCGATAATAAGAGCATCCTATGATGTTCTCAAATAATGTTTGGGTGTTCAAGAGAAGATCCTAAAAAGCTAGAAGTGCATTATAGTTAGATTATAGGCAATGATGTCGGCTCGTGAAGGAAGGTTGGCACACATAAGAGGTTTACATGGAGAAATATCTGAATAGAATCAATTTGTAAGATAGGAATTAATAATGAAAGCATATGACAAAGTGAAAATTTTCCAAATTGTGGGTTAAATTGTTTATGGACCTGATTACAAACATATGAAACAATAGGCATGGGTGACCGAAGAAATTTGATACTCTAGGATGAGAAGGTAATCCTGGGTTAGAAGGAACATCAACATTATTCACCAAAGCAGAACTTGAACTTGCCACTATACATGGAACATCTTTAAGTTGTATTGACAAATCCCTATCATGCAATTCATCATCTTTACTGTAAAAAATATTACTAGAGAAAATTGTATATTTAATGTCTGTTGTATTTAGTTTGTTTTGATAAACTGCTTTGTATAACAAAAAATGTTTTATATTTATATATTATTAGTGCAAGAAATAAAATATTGAAAGGTTGGGAATGCAGCAATAGCACACCAACGGGGGTTTCTGCTCGGTTAGTGCGTTGAACAAAATTTTGGTGCATAACTCGATCCACCCAAGTGATTTGACCCACCCAATTATTGATATCGAGAAATTGTTTAATATAAATTGATTTTTTATTTCTATTTTTTGCTACTCCCAATTTACTGCTGTACTATTCATTTTTGTCTTCTCTCTCTGTATGATTTTTTTTCTTCACAATTGCTGCATCTATAAGACATTGATTTGGTTATAATCTGTAAACACATAAATATTTTTCTAGTGGATATAGCTAGTCATGCTGAATGACTAATGAACCATATTATTTTATGTGTTTCTGAATTGTGGTTTGTGGATATATTATTTTTCTATTTTCTTCTTCTTCTGAATCTATAAAATTACAAACCTTGGAAGCAGAATTACTAACAATGTCTCATCTCAAATCATCAAGCCAACAAAATCATCATGTTGTCTAAGCAAGGAAATATTTTTTTCATGACTAGCTGACTTTTTAATAAAATTAGAAGAAATCTACTTAGTAATGATTAAAGGATTATACTATGAAAATTTTAACTTATTATCTAATTTGGATTTTCTAGCATCTTTAAGATCATTACAAAAACATATGTATTTGGATTAAATTATTCTTTTTGATTTAGCATATTTAGTCTAAGATTGCCTTGACATATGAAATGACCCTCACTAATAACAAATGTAGTTGATGGTGTACATTTATTGTATATTTTTAATATATTCATAATATAATAAGTTGAATTTCTTATTTTCTTTTAGAATAAGTGACATTATAGTCTATATGGAGGAAGGAATTAGACATGAGTGATACTTTATTATAGCATTTATAAAATATTGAAACATTGAAATAATTATATTCTAAGTTTAGTATTAGTATATAAGATTTATACAATATACACATCATACATGCATTCATTGAAATAGTAAAACAAGATGGTTGTTGTATATATACTTTATTCTTAAGATTAGTAGAGAGAAATGTGTTTCTCATGTTTAGCTGATATACATATTATTTGTGAGAAATTATAATAGAATGCAAAAATCTTATAATAACCATTTTGGAGTTGTATTTTAATATTTGAGAATTCAAAAAATTATGTCCATATGAATATATAAGAGAGAACCTATATTAATTAATTATATTAATGATATATGTGATATTTATTCTGGTTACAGAAAGCTATTAAAAAAAATTTCTAATGATTCTCCTATTTCTGAAATAATCAATTATGATATCTTTGTCTAATATATTTAGAGTTAGATTATCAAGTCTTTAAATCTTTTGGAAGACTCATACCTCTTGTTTTGGGACTATTAGATGATATCCTGGTATGTATTTAAATATTGTATCTCATGATGAAAATTGTGGCACTATTTTTTTTTGTTTAAATGTTGAGATGATGTTTTTTTAATAATGTTAAATATATAATAGCAATTATGATGAATATTACATAAAAACATAAATAATATTATATTTGTGAGTTTTTTAAAAAAAAATTGTCTACATAAAAAATAATTATCTTAATTTTGGGGAACCAAAATTTTTTTTCTAAAAGAATAAAATGATGTTGTAAAAACCTTCTTGAAATTAATGGCAATACCACTAGTAAAAAAACTTATTGACACTTGCAGAATTTGTGCCCCAACCAAACACTTTGCACAACTCTTACTTTGCATTTATTCATGTTGTGACATCATGTAAGCTTGATGTCATAACTCATAGGAACCCATTAGGGCTTTGCATGCATTGGGGAGAGAGAACGAAAGAAAAGAGAGTGGAGAGAAAAATTGAACAAAAAAAGATAATATTATTCTATTAAATAACTCATTTTATTTGAATTTGATTGCTCATACTTCATTCACCATTAGTGTTGCAACATACAGACTTGTTTTTCTATTCCCTCATTCCTCATATAACTTGTATATGTTGCTTGCTACTTTAAATGTAAACTACATAATTTGAATTACACTATCTGTTGTTTTGTTTTTATTTTTTGTGTGGCTCCTTTGTTCTTGTTCACCCTTTATTAATATGTGGTTAGCTTGTAATATCTCTTTATCAAATTGCTGATCCCTATTCTAGACGTGTCGTGCCCCCTCTTCTCATTCAAAGTGATGCTGCATTTTTTGCTGGTAAGCCAAATATATGTGATTTCATTTAACTAGTATAAGCATATTTTTTTAAAGTAGTAGTTAGTAGTGAGGATGACCCCCTCTTTTTTTAATTTCACAGCTTAAAAGGAATAATAATTGTAAAATGTTAATTATTTTTATCCCATTGCAAAGTTGATGTGAAACTATTATTGGAATGTTCATTAAATAAATAATTGTTTTTTTTCATAATTATTTTTGTTCCCATTAATTGTTTTTTATTAAAGATTTACTTTTTGGTAATTTGTCAGACTTCCATGGTCATTATATAATCATGGAATATTGAACCATCATGGGAGACAAAAAGGCAAAGAACATAGACACTATGTATATGGAGGAAGTAAACAAAAACAATGGGTAAGAATGTTCCAATTATTTGATTAATTGCTTTTTGTCCTTTTAAAAAATGATTGTCTGCCACATCATTTCAGAACTACCTAGATGGTCCATGTGCCATGGCACACAAAGATGCCAATGCCAGCGATGATGTGTGATGCACATGTGCTAGCATGTGGCTTAGTGTAAAGGTAGCATGGTCTAGTTGGCAGTAAAGCCATGAGATGTGGTGCCATTGATGCACAACTATGGTGCATGGCTGTGTGGAACTGCACAGTGTGTGTGTGGTGTAGTGAATGTGGATGTGTGGTTTATGTACTGGACGTGCACCATGTGTAAGTTTGATGCAGCCATGGTGTAGTGTGTGCAACATGTGGGTTGTGTTCATTGGGTTCTTTTTTTATATGTATCAAAGAAAGTGATTTTCCATGTAGAATCAAGCGAGTAAAAACTATATAGTTATTATGAAAGTGACCACTACTTTGGTGGTTCCATCACTATTAGACTACTATAGTAAATGTTTAAAGTTAAGTGTGTAATGAAAAATAATATATTTAATTTATTTATATCTAGCACAATTTTTTTATTTTCTTTTTTATCATAGGATCTCATGGAGGAACATATTATAGCTGCTTCTCAACCAGTTGAGGGTTCTATGAATCTTTAGATAACACTTTTGAAGGAAGAGATGTAGGAAATAAATAAAGTGAATGATGAGATGAAAGAAACAAAGAAAGTAATGAAATAGTAGAAGACCTATAAGGAGTCACTATTAACATCCTTACGAGACTGATAGCACATCTAGTTCCATTAGAGTACTCACGTAGGAGATCCTAGCACAAAAGTACCATGTAATGATGAAGATGATGATTTAGTTTTAAAAGATTTTATATATATGTTATTTTTTTTAACCATGTAACTTTTATATCATAATTATTTCTAAACTATTAGAAATAATTATGATATAAAAGTTACATGGTTAAAAAAAATAACATATATATAAAATCTTTTAAAACTAAATCATCATCTTCATCATTACATGTTTTATAGTATATGTTTTTATTAAATTTAAAATTAAAATTTTAAAAAATGTCATCACTTTTTTTTAAAATAAATTATGAAAATAATTTTGGAAAGAACCTAGCTAGGGTTTTTTCCCTCACTAATTTAGCTAGGGAAATTTGAGTATATATTAAGTTGAAAAATATTAATTACTACTCTTAATTATGATCAAAATTATGAAGGAAAGAATATAATTAGGAAGGGAAGAATATAATTAGCTAGGGAATTTTTTTCGTTGAAAGATTTTCTAGAAATTTTTTTTCACATTAATATTTTGTGACGAGCATTTTAGTTCGAGATTAATTACAATGATAATCAGTTGTTATTCTATTTTAGAGATGGAATACTCCCAAATAGCTAGTAAAATTTCCGTAGCTATTTGTTCTATTTTTTGTAGTGAGATTGATAGATAGATTACTAGATATATTGATAGATGAATTTGATAGATAGATAGAAAGAAAACTTTATAAAAAGATATATAGATAGAGATATAGATAGATAAATAGACATATAGATAGATAGATAGATAGACAAATAAATAGATAAATAGATAGATAGATAGTTAGTTAGTTAGATAGAAAGATATATAGATATTTTTATAGACAAATTGATAGAGAGATAGTTATAGAGATAGATAGATAGATAGATAGATAGACAAATATATATAAAGATAGATAGTAAGTAAGAAAGACAGATAGATAGATTAATAGATAGATAGACATATAGATAGATTGAAATATAGGCATGTAGATATGTAGATAGATAGATATAAAGATAGATAAACAAATAAGTATAAATGATAAATAGATAGCTAGATAGATAGAAAGAAAGATAGATAGATAGAAAGATAGATAGTTTGTTAGAAAGAATGATATTTAGAAAAAAAGTTAGACAAATAGATAGACATAAAATAGACAAATAAATAGACAAATAGATATATAGATAGATAGATAGATTATTATAAATATATAAAGATAGATCAATAGACAAATTTATAGACATATAGATATATAGATAAAAAGATAGACAGATAGTTTGTTAAAGAGATAGATAGATAAATAGATAGATAGACAGATAGATATACATATAGATAGATAGATTAATAGATAGATAGATAAATTGATAGAGAGATTGATGGATTGATAAGATAGATAGATAGGTATACATACAGATAGATAGAAAGATATATAGATAGATATATTGATAGACAGATAGATAGACATAAATATAGATAATTAGATAGTTAGATAGGCTGATAGATAGACAAGCAGATAAATAGATAGATAAATATATAGATAGAGAGAAATTGATGGACAGTTATATAGATAAATAATTAGACATATAAATAGATAGATAGATAGATAGATAAACAGATTGATAGATAGACATATAGATAAATAGATATATAGATAGATAGAGAGATAGATAGATATAAAGATAAATAGACAGACAAATAGATAGATAGATAGATACTAAGATAGATCTATAGATAACTAGATAAATAGATAGATCGATAGAAAGATCGATAGACATATAAATTA
This sequence comes from Sapria himalayana, assembly GCA_029783825.1. Lineage (NCBI taxonomy): Eukaryota > Viridiplantae > Streptophyta > Magnoliopsida > Malpighiales > Rafflesiaceae > Sapria > Sapria himalayana. The sequence goes on along the minus strand of JAREIK010001833.1, from coordinate 272,342 downwards.
AAAAATAATATACATATAATAGATTGATATATAAATAGATAAATAAATAGATAGACAAATAGATAAACAAATAGATAGATAAATAGATAGATAGATATATAGACTTATAGATAGATATATAGAGAAATAAATAGAGTGATAGACATATAGATAGATATATAACAAATAAATAGATAGATAAAAATATAGAAATATAGACACATAGAGAGACAAATAGATGGATTGATAGAGAGATAGATAGATAAAGAGATAGATAGTCTAATAGAAAGGCAAACAGATTGACATACAATATATAGATAGATAATTAGACATATAGAAAGAAAGAAAGATTGATTGAAGATAGACTGGCTGATTAATAGATTGATTGATAAATAAACACATAGAGAGACCGAAAAAAAGACAAACATATAGAGAAGATAGATAGATAGACAAGTACATAGTAACACATATAAACATACAGATATATTGATAGATTAAAAACAGATAGACAAACATATAGAAAGATACATAGATAGATAGATAGACAGATAGACAAATAGATTGATAGACAGACAAATAGATAGATAGATAGATCGATAGACATATAGATAGACATATAAATAGATAGAAAAATATATATAAGTAGATAAATAGATTTATAGATAAATAGATTGTTAGACAAATTGATAGATAGATAGATAGATAGAATGATAGACATATTGATAGATAGATTGAAATATAGATTGATAAAAAGATTGATAGAAAGATTAATAACATATTAATAGAAAGATAGATAAATAGATAGATAGAGAGATAGATTGACCATTTAGATTAACACCAAGATTGAAAAATTGATAGAAAGATTGGTAGAGTGATTAAAAGATAGATTGATAGACAGATTGATAAATAAATAGATAAATAAATAATTATAAAGATAGATAGACATATAGATTCACATATATTTATGTATATAGATAGATAGTAAGTTAGAAAGATAAATAGACACTTATATAGATATATCATTAAATAGATAGATAGAAAGATAGATAGACTGAGAGAAGATAGAATGATAGAAAGATATAAAAAAAAAAGAAAGAAAGATAGATAGATAGATAGATATATGGATAGAAAGATAAATAAATAGACTGATAGATAGATTGATAGATAAATATATAGATAGATAGATATTTAGATATTAAGATTCATAGTGATATACATATTGATAATTAGATTGATAGATAAATTGATATTTAGATTGATAAATAGATTAATAGACAAAATAAAAATAGATGGATAGATAGATGGATTGATAGTTAGATAGTTAGATAGTGAGATTTATAAACAATTTGATAGACATATTGATAATTATATTGATAGATAGATTGTTATATATATTGATAAACAAATTTATAGACAGATTTATAAATAGATTGATAGATAGAAAGATAGATAAATAGATTAACATATAGATAGACATATATAAAAAAAGATATATGGATAGGTAGATAGATAGATAGACAGATTGATAGACAAATAGATAGATAAACAAATAGATAGATATATCAAAAAATAGATAGGTAGATAGAAAGATAGATATACAGATAGAAAGATATATTGATAAATAGATAGATAGAAAAATAGATAGATACATACATAGATTGATAGATGATAGAAAGATTGATAGATAGACATATAGATAAATGGATAGATAGATTGATTTACATTTAGATAGACAAATAGATAGATAGATTGATTGATAGTTAGATAGATAGATATATAGAAAGATAGATAGACAGATATATAGACACAGATATTATACAAATAAAATATAGATAGATAGATATATACTGAAATATATATAAATAGCAATAAATATTTAGACAGATAGATAGATAGTTAGTTAGTTAGATAGACAGATAGACTAATAGATAGATCAACATTTAGATTGGCAGATATATAGAAAGGTAGATGGATAAATAGATAGAGATATAGATAGATAGACTATGAGATAAATATACATAGATAAAAAGAAAGAAAGAAAAATAGATAGATAATTAGATAGACAGAGAGATAGATAGAAAGTTAGGTATATTGAGAAATAGATAGATAGATAGATAGACATATTTATATATAGATATATAGACACAAAGAAAGGTATATAGATATATAGATAGACATAAAGATTGACAAATATATAGATAGATAAATAGACAGATAAATAGACACATATATACACAAATAATTATAGAGATAGACAACCAATAGTTTGATAGATCTATAGATAGATGGATATACCGAACGAAAGAAAAATAGATAGATAGATAGATAGATAGAGAGATAGTTAGATAGATAGAAAGAAAGATAGATAGATATAATGATAAACAAATCAATAGAGAGAGAGTTATAAAAATAGATAGATAGACAAATTAGATATAAAGATAGATATTAATAAAGATATAGATAGATAGAAAAATGTATAAATAGATAAATAGATAGATAGTTAGACTAATACAACGATATATATATATATATATGTATGTATGTATATTAGTAGTTAGAATAATGATTGATGGACAAATTTATAGAAAGATTTATAGACATATTGATAAACAAATTATAGATAGATTGATATAGATATTGATCGACATATTAATACATAGTTAGATAGATAAATAGATAGATAGACAGATAGATAGACAAATAGATAGACAGATAGATAAATAAATAAATAAATAAATAGATGAATAGATGGAAATATAGATATATAGATAGATAGAATGTCATCTAGATAATTAAATAGATAACTAGACACATAGATAGATAGATAGATAAAAAGATAGACAAATAGAAAGAAAGAAACATAGATAGATAAATAGATGGATTGATAGATAGACAGAGAGATAGTCAAATAGATAGATAGATTGAAATATAGATAGACAGATAGAAATATAGATAGATAGATTGAAAGATAAAGAGACATAAAAATAGATAGATTGATATTTAGATATATAGATATATAGACAAATAGATAGATAGATAGATAAATTGTAGATAACCAAATTGATAGATATATAGATAGATAGCTTTTACAAATAGATAGATAGATAAATAAACAATTGATAGCCAAATTGATAGATATATAGAAATATTGTTTTTTAGATAGATAGATAGATAGACAAATATTCTGACAGATAGATAGCCAAATATATAGACAAATTTATAATCAAATTGATATATCGATAGATACAAATATAGATTGATAGATACAAATATATAAAGACCTGATCAATAGACAAATTGATAGACATATAGATATATAGTTAAAAAGATAGATAATAGTTTGTTATAAAGATAGATAGATAAATAGATAGATAGATAGATAGACAAATAGATAGATAGACAGATAGATAAAGATGTAGAAATGATAGATAGATATATAAATAGATAGATAGATTATTTGATAGATAGATTAATAGATAGATGAATAGATATACATATAGAAAGAATGATTGATTGATAGAAGTCATAAAGATAGAGTGATAGATAGACATACAAAAAGATAGATAGATAGTCTTATAGAAGATTGATTGATTGATTGATTGACAGACTAATAAATAAAATGACATAAAGAGAGAGAGATAGATAGACAAATAGATAGATAGTAATATAGATAAATAGATTAGCATATAAATAGAAAAATAGATAAACTGGTTAATAGCTAGACATATAGATAAATAGATAAATAGATAAGAAGACAGATAGATAGATAAATAGACAGACAGACAGATATATATATAATGAGAAATAGATAGATAAATAGATAAATCTATAGATAACTAGATAGATAGATAGATAAATTGATTCATAGATAGTAGATAGATAGACAGATTGATAGACAAATAGATAAACAAATATATATATATATATATATATATATATATATATATAGTAGATAGACATAAAGATAAATATATAACAAATAGATAGACAAATAGATAGATGGATAGATAGATAGTGAGACAAATTGACACATAGATAGACAAATAGATAAACAAATAGAAAGAAAGATAGATAGATACTTATATAGATAGATAGATAGATGATTGAAAAATAGATAAATAGATAAAATGACATATAGACAGAAAGACATATAGACAAATAGATAAAGAGACTAATAGATAGACAAACAAAGATAGAGAGATTTACAAATATACAAATAAATAGACAAACATATAAACATACAGATATATAGATAGATTGACATACATATAATTAGATAAAGAGACAAATAGACTGTCAGATAGATAGAAAGATAGAAAGATAGAAAGATAGATAGATAGACATATAGATAGATAGATCAAAAAACAAATAGATAAATAGATACACAAATAGATAGACATAGATAAATAGACAAATGTAAAGATAAAATGATAAATAAATTTACATATAGATAGATAGATTGTTTGACAAAATGATAGATAGATTGATATATAGAATGATTGTTAGATTGATAAATAGATTAATAGATAGATTGATAGAAAGATTGATAGACATATATACATATTAATATGCATATAGATAAATAGGTAGATAAACGGATAGATAATCACATAGATTAACAAATAGATAGAAAGATTGATAGACATATTGGTAGATTGATTAAAAGAAATATTAATAGATAGATTGATAAACAAATATATAGACAAATCAGTTAGAATGATAGATATAGATTCATAGATATTTAAATAGATTGATAGATAGATGATAGTTACACATATAGATAGATGCATATATAGATAAATTGATAAATATATAGATATATAAATAGACAGACAGACAACAGATATATAAAATGAGAAATAGATAGATAAATAGATAAATCTATAGATAACTAGATAAATAGATAGATAGATAAATTGATTCATAGATAGACGATGGATAGACAGATTGATAGACAAATAGATAAACAAATAGATAGATAGATAGATATATATATATATATATATATATATATATATAGACAGATAGACATATAGATAAATATATAACAAATAGATAGACAGACAGATAGATGGATAGATAGATAGATAGTGAGACAAATTGACACATAGATAGACAAATAGATAGATTGATAGATAGATAGATAAACTATTAGAAATACTGATAGATAGACAAACAAATACACAGACATATAGAGATATCGATTGATAGACAAAAAGATAAACAAATAGAAACAAAGAAAGAAATAGATACTTATATAGATAGATTGATTGATGATTGAAAAATAGATAGATAGATAAATAGACATATAGACCGAAAGACATATAGACAAATAGATAAAGAGGCAAATAGATAGAAAAACAAAAATACAGAGACATACAAATATACAAATAAATAGACAAACACATAAACATATAGATATATAGATAGATCGACATACATATAAATAGATAAAGAGACAAATAGACTGTCAAATAGATAGAAAGAAAGAAAGATAGATAGACTTATAGATAGATAGATCAAAAAACCAATAGATAAATAGATACACAAATAGATAGACACATAGATAGATAGACAAATGTAAAGATAAAATGATAAATAAATTTACATATAGATAGATAGATAGATTGTTTGACAAATTGATAGATAGATTGATATATATAATGATAGTTAGATTGATAAATAGATTAATAGATAGATTGATAGAAAGATTGATAGACATATATACATATTAATATGCATATAGATAAATAGATAGATAGACGGATAGATAATCACATAGATTAACAAATAGATAGAAAGATTGATAGACATATTGGTAGATTGATTAAAAAAATATTAATAGATAGATTGATAAACAAATAGATAGACAAATAATTAGAAAGATAGATAGAGATTCATAGATATTTAAATAGATTGATAGATAGATGATAGTTACACATATAGATAGATGCATATATAGATAAATTGATAAATATATAGATATATAGATTTATTGAGAGATAAATAAAAAGAAAAAATGGTGGATAGATAGATAGATAGATAAATAAATAAATAGATGGCTAGAAATTGATAGATAGAGTCATAGATAAGATATAGATAGATAGATCAATATATAGTAAGATTGATAGACAGATTGATAGACATTGATAATTATATTGATAGATTGATTGATATAGTTTGATAAACATATTGATAATAAAATTTAAATTTAGATTGATAGATAGAAAGATAGATGATTGATTGATTGATTTATTGATAGACATAAAGATAGATAGATAGATGGAAAATTAGATAGATAGATTAATAGATAAATATATGGAAAATTAGATAGATAGATTAATAGATAGATAGACAAATAGTTAGAAAGAATGATAGATATATAGATATATAGATAGCTAAATAGATAGATAGATAGACAAATAAATAGATAGTTAGATAGACAGATAGATAGATCGATAGATAGATAGAATGAGACATATAGATAGATAGATAAATAGATAGATAGACAGATAGATTGACATTAAGATAATCAAATAGATTAATTGATAGATAGATTGATAGATAGATAAATAGATAAACAAATAGATAGAAAGATAGATAGACAGATATATAGATAGATAAATTTATAGAAAGTTCAATAGATAGATAGTTAAAGAAATATAAAGAAAGATAAATAGATAGATAAATAGATAGATAGACAGATAGACTAATAGATAGCTTGACATATAGATAGACAGATATATATATATAAAGATATATAGATAAACATATAAATAGACAAATAGAATAATAGATAGATTGACATATATATATAAAGATAAATAGATAGATCGATATTTAGATAGTTTAATAGATAGATAGAAAGAGAGATAGATATTAGGTATATAGAGAAATAGATAGACAGACAGATAGATAGATAGATAGATAGATAGACATATTGATATATTATTAATGAAACAAAATGACATATAGATTGATATACATATAGATATAAAAATATATAGACATATAGATAGACAAATAAATAAACAAATATTAGGCAAAAACATAGATAGATAAGACTAATAGATAGTCAGATATATAGACATATCATTAGTAGAATGATAGAAATATAAATTAATAGATGATAGATAGAAAGATATACTGATAGATAATATGATATTCATTTATAGAAAGATTGATAGATAGATTCATAGACAGATAGATACACAGACATATAGTTATATAGATTGATAAACAGACATATAGATAGATTAGATATATAGATATAAAGATAGATTGACTTATAAATAGATTGAGAGATTTATAAACAGATAGATAAATAGATAGATAGACATATAGATTGTAAATAGATAAACATATAGATAGAAAGATAGATAGTTAAATACATAGACATATAGATAGATAAATAAATATAGACAAATAGACACAATATAATCAAATAGATAGTTAGTTAGTCAGTCATTTAGGCAGACAGATAATCTGGTAGGCAGATAGATAGACAAATAGATATACATATAGATAAATAAATTGATGGACATATAGATCGAAAAGATTGACAGATAAATAGATAGATAGAAATGCACAAAGATAGACCAATAGATAGATAAACAGATTGATTTATTGATTTATATATAGACAAATCGATAGACAAAATTATAGATATTTATTTAGATAAATAGATAAATAAAAAGCGAGATAGATATTTAGACAAACAGATACATAAATATATATATATATATATATATATATATATATATATATATATATATATATATATATATATATAGTTAGAGAAATAAATATAACATAGATAGATAGATAGATAGACAAATAGATTAATATATAGATAGTTAAACAAATAGATATATAGATAGATAGATAGATAGACAGATAGATAGACATACAGACAGACAAATAGATAGATAGATAGATAGATATATAGATAGAAAAATAGTTAGACTGATATCTAGCCATATAGATATATGGATAGATAGACATATTGATAGATAGCTATACAAATAGAATTACACATTGATAAAAAGATATATACACAGATAGATATATAGACAAATAGGTAGACAGAAAGATAGATAGATATATAGAAAGATAGAAGATAGATAGATAGACAAACAGATAGATAGATAGATAGATAACACATAGAAAGATAGATATATAGATAGATAGAGAGAGAGAGAGAGAGATAGTTAGATAGATAGAAAGATAGATAGATATCTAGTAAGATAAACAAATAGGTAGACAGATTATTATATAGATACATACTTAGATAAATAGATAGATAGACATTTCAATAGATAGATAGATTAATAGATAAACAAATAGATCGATAGATATATAGATAGATAGATTGATATATAGACATGTAGAGATATAGATTGATTGATTGATTGATTTTCATATAAATACACAGATAGATAAATATATAAATATACATAAACATAGATAGATAATAGATAGATCGACAGATAGATAATCAAAGAGATAGACAAATTGATAGACATGTAGATTGACAGAAATATTTATAGATACATAGTCAAATAGATAGATAAATAGATAGACATATAGATAGACACACAAAAAATAGATAGAAAGATAGATAGACATTTAGATATAAAGATAAATAGATAGATAGATAGATAGTCAGATAATTTAATAGAGTAGATAGATAGATAAATAGACAAATATATATACATATAGATATATATATATATATAATATACATAAACATATATAGATAGATAATAGATAGATCGATAGATAGATAATCAAAGTGATAGACAAATTGATATACATGTAGAATGACATAAATATTTATAGATGCATAGTCAAATAGATAGACAAATAGATACACATATAGATAGACACACAAATAGATAGATAGATAGATAGACATTTAGATATAAAGATAAATAGATAGACAGAATGATAGACAGATAGATCGACAGAATGATAAAGATATAGATAGACAGATATATAGATTGATAGATACATAGATATAAAGATAAATAGATAGATAGATAGATAAATAATTAGATAGATAAATAGATATACAAATAGATAGATAGATAGAAAAATATAAAGATAGATAGAAAGATAGATAAACACATAGATAGACAGATATATAAATAGATAGATATACATATAGATAAATAGATTGATAGATAGACATATAGTTAGAAAGAAAGATAGACAGACAGATAGATATATTGTTAGATATATAAATTGACAGATAGATAGACAACTAGATAGATAGATATATAAACATATAGCGAGACAAATAGATATACATATAGATATACAGATAGATAAACATACAAATAGATAGATAGAAAGATATCTAGACAAACAGATAGATAGATAAACAAATAGAAGGATATACTGATAGATAGATAGATACAGATAGATAGACATATAGAAAGAGAGAGAAAGATAGGTAGATATATAGATAGATAGAAAAATAGAAAGACAGTTAGATAGACAAATAGATATACATAAAGATAGACAAATAGATATAAAAATAGAAAGACAAATATACATATATATATACACAGATAGATAGACATATAGATAGATAGATAGATAGAAAAATAGAGAATAGATAAACATGTAGATATATAAATAGATAGATAGATAGATATATATATATATATATATATATATTGATATATAGATAGATTGATATATAGATAGATTGATAGAAATATAAATAGATTGATTGATATATAGATAGAAAGATTTATAAATATAAAGATAGATTTTTAGATAGATTGATAGATAGATTGATAGATAGATTGATAGATAGACACATATATAGACAAATAGATATATAGATAGATAGATTGATAGATAGATAGATAGATAGACAAATAGATATACATATAGATAGACAGATAAATAGATAGATAGACAAATAAATATACATATACATAGACAGATATATAAATGGAATGCAAGACAGACAGATAGATATATAGATACATAAACATATTTATCAACAGATTCATAACCAGATTCATAGTTAGATTGAATGAAAGATTGATTGACAGACATGCATATAGATAGATAGATAGGTAAATATACAAATATAAAAACTAATAGATTGATAGACAAACATACATATAGATAGATATATAAAAACATTGATATATAGATTGATATAAATATATATAAATAATCAAATAGATAGTTAGTTAGACAAAAAAATAGATAGACATAAAGTTGGACAAATAGAAAGATTGATAGACAAATAGATATTTATGTATATATATAGGTGTGTGTATATATATTTATGTATGTATGTATGTATGTATGTATGTATATATATATATATATATATATATATATATATATATATATATATATATATATATATATATATATATATATATATATATATATATATATATATATATAGACAGATAGATTGATAGATAAATAGGAAAATCGATATACATATAGATAAACAAATATCTAGACTTATATAAATAACATTTGATAGACAGATCAATAGACAAATAGATAGACAAATTAAAAGACAATCAGATAGATAGACAGACATATAGATAGACATGCACATATATTGACAAATATACTCTCATTCAGTTAGCTAGGCAGTCATACAATCAGGTAAGCAGGTATATAGCCAAATTGATATGCATATATATAGACAGATAGTAAATCTGATAGATTGAAAGATAGATAGACAAATAGATAGATAAATATATCGATAGATTGATAGATAGATAGATAGATATATAGAGAGAAAGATTGTTAGATATATAAAGAAATAGATATATAGATAGATATACAGATACAAAGATAGATAGATAGATAGGAAGATAAATAGATACACAAAAATACAGTTATACATCTAGACAAATTGATAGATATATATACATAGTTAGATAGATAGACAAATAAATATATATATATAGATAGACAGATACACACACACACACACACACAGAGAGATAGATATACACATTGATAGATATATATATATATATATATAGACAGATAGTCAAATAGACATAAATAAATATAGAGACAAATTGACAAATAAATATAGAATAATATAGACAAATAATTTGGTAAGAAGATAGAGAGAAAGATAGATTTATAATATAAACAAAAAATTCTAGTGAAATTGTTAGATAGACAAATATAAAGATTGACTAATAGACTGATATATAATATAATAGATATATAGAAATATTAATTTATAGATAAATATATAGAGAGATAGATGGATATATAGATAGATACACAAATAGATAGATAGTTAGGTAGGTAGATAGTTTCATAGATAGATAAACAAATAGATAGATATGCAGATAGACAGATATAAAGATAGCTAGATTGGCAAATAGTCTCAAAAAATATATATAGATAGATAGATAGATTGATTGATTGATTGATAGATAAATTGATAGATAGATAGACAAATAAAGGAATAAATAAATAAACAGGTAAACAAATAGTCTTATATTCAGAAAGATATATATACAAATATATAGTTAAATAGATTACTATATAGAAAGATAAATAAGATAGACTAATAGAAAGATTGATAGATTGATAGTTATTCAGATAGACATATTAATAGATTGAGAGATTTATAGATTGATAAATAATAGAAAGATAGAGATAGATCAATAGATAGACAAATAGATAGATACATAGATATAGATTTAGTTAGTTAGACAGATAGATAAATAGCCACATAGAGAGATAGACAAATTGACAAATTGATTGATACACATATAGATTGATACATATATAGATTGATAGAAGATAAATGGATAGATAGATAAACAGACACATAGAGAGATGTACGTATAGAAAGATAGAGATATATAAAGATAGACTAATAGAGAAATTCTCAGATTCGTAGATAGACAAATAGACTGATAGACATATATATAGATTGATATTTAAATATATTGATAGGTAAATATATCTACAAATAAAGATAAATATATATATTTATAGATAGATATGCTGATTGACAAATTTACAAAAAGCTTGCTAGATAAATAGACAGATATACACATAGATAGATAGATAGACAAATATATATTTAGACGGATAGATAGATAGACAGACAAATAAATAGATTTATAGATAGGTAGGTAGATAGACAAATGGAAAGATATATAAATAGATAGATATATAGATAAAATGATAGATAGATTGATAAACTCATAGACATATAGATAAAAAGATAACTAGATATATAGATAGACAGATAGATAGATGGACACAGAGACAAATAAACATATAGATAGAAAGATAGCTAGATATATTGATAGACAGATAGATAGATGGACACAGAGACAAATTGACAGATATATAGATAGATAGACAGACATATATATATTTATAAATTGATAGATAAATAGATAGACACATTAATAGATATATAGATAAGTAGATGGGTATATAGATAGATATAAAGATAGATATATTAGACGGTTAGAAAGAAAGACAAATAGATAGATAGATAGATAGACAAATTGATATAAAAACATATAGAGAAATAGACATTTAATTGATAGATAGTCAACTAGATAGATATATAGATATATAAATATATAGTGATATATTTAGATTTACAGATAGATAGATAGATGGATGGATAAACTGATAGGCTGATAGGAAGAAAGACAATTAAATAGTATGATAGAAAAATAGACACATAAATAGATAGACAATTAGATTTTTAATTAGTTAGTGAATTAGACAGATAGAAATATAAACATAAAGATAGATTGATAGTTTGATAGATAGACACATAGATAAATAGACATATAGATAAATAGACAATTATAAAATTACACATATAGAAAGAAAAATAGATCGAAAGATATAGATATATATAGACATATATACAGATAAAAAAATATACATATATATTGTTAGATAAATAGATAGATAGACATATAGATTGATAGAAAGATAGATAGATGGAAATACACATATACTTATAGACTAATAGACTAATAGACTAATAGATAGATAGATAGATAGATAGATAGATAAAGAGTTAACAAATAGATAGATAGATAGATAAAAAAATAGATAGACAAATAGACAGTCAGATAGATAGATAATTTGACAGATAGATAGATAAATATATAGATAGTTAGACAGTTAGACAGACAGATTGATTGATAGTTACATCGATAGATAGATTGAAACATAGGCATATATACAAATAGATAGATAGAATGATAGATAGTTAGACAAATTGATAATATAGCTAGATAGATATATATGTAGATAGACATATAGATAGATAGATAGATCGATCGATCGATCTATTGACATATAGACTTATAAATATTTAGATAAATAGATAGTCAAATTATTAATAGATAGATAGATAGATGGTCATATAGATAGATGGATAAATAGATAGCCTGCTAAAAATATTGGTATATATATATATATATACACACACACACATATAGATAGATAAAAAAATAGACAGTTAAATACTTAGATATATAGTAAGATAAATAGATAGATATGTAGATAGATTGATAAATATATAATAGATAGATAAATATATAGATAGATAGATAGACATATATACTAATAGACGTATAGATAGTTAGATAGATTGTGTGATAGACAAATATACATATAAATAAATAGACAAATAGAAAGATAGTTAAATACTTAGACAATTAGACAAATAAACAAATAGATATATAGATAGATTGATTATTAAATAGTTAGATAATTAGATAGATTGAAACTTAAATAGATAGATATATTGACTAATTGATAAATTGATAGATAGACAAATAGAGATATAGAAAGTTATACATATAGATAGATAGAAATATAGATGGATAGTCAGATTAAAAGAAAGATATAAAGTTAGAAAAATAGATAGATAGACAAATAGATAGATACACACATTAACAAATATATTGATAGTCAGATAGATAGACAAATAGACTGAATTAAAAATAGATAGTTAGATAAAGAGATAGATAGAAAGACAGACAGATAGATAAATAGATAATTAGACAATTAGATTTGAAGTCATATAATTATATAGATAGATAGACAATTATATATATAGAAAAATAGATAGATAGATAGATAGGCAAATAAATAAATAGACAGATAGATAAATTTATAGATATATAGATTGATATACATGTAGACAACTAGACTGATAGATTGTTAGGTAGAAAAATTGATTGATCGATAGATAGATCAGGAAATAAATAGACACATAGACTAATAGACTTATACACAAAAAGATAGATAAAAAGATAGATAGAAAGATAGATTGACAAATAGAAAGATAAATAAACAGACAGCAAGATATATAGATAGATAGATAGACAGATAGATAGATAGTCTTATAGACTGATAGATAGATAAACAGATAAAGAGTTGAAAGACATATATATATATATATATATATATATATAGACAGACAAAAAATTGATTGAGAAACACACAGATATATAAATAGTTACATGGATTTATATATAGATAGATAGATTTACTTATAGACTAATAAATAGAAAGATAGTTATATAATTAGATAGATAAATAGATTGAAAGTTAAATAGTCAGATAGATAGAAATAAAGACTGTTAGATAGTTAGAAATATAAATAGATAGGCATATAATCATTTAAAAAAATAAATAGATATATTGATAGATAAATATACAAATATACAAATAGACTGATAGATAGATATATATAGAGAGCAGATTGATAGATTGACAATTAGACATACATATAGTTATATAGATAAATAGATATATAAATATATAGATATATATCAAATAGATAGATAGAATGATCGACAGATATACAGATAGATGATTATATAGATAGATAGATAGATAAAAAGATGGATAGACACAAAGATAGATAGAGAGATAGATATATATAAAGATAGATAGATTACACGATAGCCATATGTATAGATAAAGATATACAAATAAATAGATATACAAATAGACAGATAGATAAACATATAAATAGATAGAATGATAGCAAGAAACCATATAGCAGATAGATAGATATAGAAATAAATAGATAGATAGACAAATAGATAGATAGATTGTTAGATTGACAGATACACAGATAGACATATAGAAAGATAGATATATAGTTAAACAAATAGATATATAGATAGATAGACAATAGATAGAAAAATAGATAGATAGATATACATATAGGTTTATATACTAATTGATAGATATACAGATAGATAGAAGAGAGACATATAAATAGTTTGACAAATAGTTAGATAAAATATAAAAAATATAGACATATAGTTAGATGGATAGACACAGACTTTTAGACTGATAAAGTAATAGATAGATAAAGAGCTAGATAGATTGAGAGATAGCTAGATTGACGGATAGATAGATTGATAGATAGACAAATATATAGATAGATAGATAGACAAATAAATATATACATAGATAGATAGATAGACAGGTATACTTATAGATAGATAGGTAGATAGACAGATAGTTAGTTAGTTAGATATACAGATACATAGATTGATAGTTAGACAAATATATAGATAGATATATAGATAGATAGACAACTAAATAGATATAAAGATTGACATATGTGTGTATATATTTATATAGACAGATTGATTGATAGATTAATAGAAAGTCAGTTAGACATTTAGAAAGTTAGATAGATAGAATAATAGATAGTTAGATATTTACATAGATTTATAGATAGACATATAAATATATATACAACTAGATAGATAGATAGACAGATAGATATATAGACAGATAGATAGATAGACTTATAGACATATTGAAAGATAGATAGATAGATAGACAGACAGATAGAGAGACAGACAGACAAATTGATAGATAGATATATAGACATAGATAAATATACATATAGAAAATTAGTTAGATAGATAGATAGATAAACACATATACTTATAGACTGATAAACTAAAAGGCAGATAGAGAGATATAGAGACAGACATATAGACAAATAGACATATAGATAGATAGACATGCATATAGATATATAGAAAAATAAATATATGGAAATATAGATAGATAGATAGATAGATAGATAAATATATAGACAAATAGACAAATAGAAAAATAAAAAAATTGATAGATAGAAATAAAGATAGATAGAGAAGTAAACAGAAAGATAAATAGAAACATAGACAAAAAGACACGTAAACAAATAGATAGATAGGTAGAAATATAGATAGATATATATATATATATATATACAGACATAAAGATAGATAGATAGATAGATAGATAGACAGACAGACACATAGACACATGACACATAAACATAGATTGAAAGATAGATACAAAAAGAGTCAGACATACATATATACAAATAAACATATATGTAGATAGACTTATAGGAAAATAGAGAGATACACAGATATACAGAGAGAAATTAGAAAATAAAAAGATACATGGATAGAAATATAGATTAATAATGAATTATACTGATAGATAGATAGATAGATAGATAACTAAATATACATATAGATAGATAAAAAATATATAGATATATAGATAGACTGAAAAATAGATAGATAGATAAATAGATAGACATATAAACAAAATATATAGATAGACAGACATATAGATAGATAGATATATAGATCGATAAATAGACATATAGATAAAAGAGATAGATAGATAGATAGATAAATAGTTAGATAGATCGATAGATAGATAGATAGATAAATAGCCGGATAGATTGATAGAAAAATATACATATAAGTAGATAGGCAGATAGGTAGATAGACAAATAAATACATACACATAAATATAGATAGATAGATCAATAGACATAAAGATACATAGATAGATAGACAGACAGACATATAGATAGATAGATAGATAAATTAGAAGATAGACACATAGACACATAGAGATATAAACATATAGATATATAGGCATGTAGTTAGATATAGAGATAGACATATAGATATATAAGTAGATAGGCAGATAAATAGATAGACATATAGCTAGATAAGTAGATGGGAAAATAGATAGATAAAATATAGACAAATAAATCAATAATTAGATTGACAAATAGAAGATAGATATATTAATAGATAGAAAGTTAGATACAAAATTTGTCAAATCCCATAAAAAAGAAGAAATAAATAATATAATTTTTTTTTTGGAAAAAAATGAGCTCAATCATAATTTTGTAATAAGGAAAATAAGCTGAAAATTTTCAAACGGTGATGATAAAATAGATTTTGTTATTGAATTCATCATGGAAATTATAGTTAAGGTGACAAATTTTTTCATATTCTAAAGAAGTCAGAATTTAGTTTTTTATTTAAACAATTTTTAGAATAAATAAATAAAAACAACACAAGCAGAAGACCATGCCATGACATCAACACGTTGCTGCTCCATGCACGGTCATGTGTCAAAAAAAAAGAAAAAGAAAAAAAACTATAATAAAAATATATTTTTTTATATCATTATAAAAGAAAACATCGGAAATCCAGAAAATGGGATGATGGGGAAAGAAAAAAAAACATACTTCAGGGGAGAAAGAGACACAATGCAGATGAAAAAAAAATAAAAGATTCGTTGATTTTATTTTGATCTTAATGGATTATTCTAAAATCAGAATAGAAACATCTACAAACTAAAGTTACTCTACATGACGAGATTTTTAGTTTACTATTAAATTTATAAAGTTTCCATGAAATTTTTAGGAGGGTAGTAGATTTCTTTTATCATAATTTCTTTCTATTTAAAGACCATAAATGATAATGTTTTAAATTTTAATTTGAATTGTTAAGAATTTCATTGGAAATGGTTAATTGGTAAAAAGTTTCTATATTTCGTTTAGTAAAATTTAGTTCAGAATGAATTAGATTTGGATTATTATAATTGTGTCCGAAACATCAAACAGAAATGATATAATTGCATTGCATATGCACTGGAACATTCCATATAAGTGGGTGGGTGCTTGATATATATATATATACATATAAAGGTATATGGATTGTATTTGGCGAACACGAATTAGAAAAAGATTTAGACTGAGTTGCATCGTATTTCTTTCTGGAGCATGGCTAATATAAATATGCTAACTAGAATTGTGATAATAGCCAGTCTGAGTAATGTGGTGGTTTTTGGAAAATATCTAAGAAAAAAATTATTTTATCAGAAAATATCCAATATGTTTTTCGGAGGAAGTCCTTATTTCTCGAAGTTTATCCAAGAAAAACATATTTTGTATGGATAAATGTCCAATATATTTTTCAGAGTATGTCCATAGTTTTTGGAATAAATCTAAAAAAATATATATTTCTATATATATATATATATATAATATCACACATGGCTTTGGCATGTGTGAGGGTGTCGATGGGACTTAGGAATATGAGAATATAAACATTTCATCCATAATTATTTTCATGTAAACATTATACTTGAGTGGGTATTAATATATATGCATGATATTTTATGAGCACATAGAAAGTAGCCCTGTAGGAGTTTACCTCTACAAAGCTTTGTTCGCTCCTTTGCGAGACCCCTTTCAGGTACAGGTCCAGAACAAATGACAGATCTACATGCGGGATCACACATGTGAAGGGAAGCTAGTAATGGCTTAAATAATATTTTTTGTGTTGTTTTATTTCACTAAAAAAATAAAAGAAAAAAATTGTGTAAACTATATTTGAAAAAATTTTATTTTATTGCATATTTTATTGTGTGATGGAATGGAGTGGGACCCCCTGAGGGATGGGATGTCACATAAATAGATAGATAGATATATAGATAAACAAAAAAACAAATAAAAAGAACAACAATTAAAAAGTTAGAGAGCTAGATAAATAGATAAACATAAAGATAGAGATATTTAAATAGATAGATAGTTAGATGCTTAGACAAATAGATAGATATATATATATATAGTTAGCCAGTTACACAGATACACAGATAATTAGATAGCCAGATACATAGATTAATAGATAATGATAAATTAAATTAGACAAATAGACATATAGTTACATAGACAGATAGATTGATAGACAAATATTTAGATAGATAGACATATAGAGAAATAGTTAGATAGATAGATAGACATATAGAGAAATAGTTAGATAGATAGATAGACATATAGAGAAATAGTTAGATAGATATATAGATAAACATATATACAATGGACAAAGACAAACAGATAGACAGATAGATAGATCGATAACTACTTAGATATATAAATAGATAGACAATATAGATTTACCGATAGACAATAGAAAGAATGATAGTAAGACAATTAGATAGATAGATAGATTGATTGAAAGATATATAGTTAGACAGATAGAAACATAGATAGTTTGAGAGTTATAAATATAAAATGGATAGTCATATAATCAATTAGACAAATAAATAGATAGATAGACAGATAGAAAGATAGCTATATAGTTAAATACATAGATAGATAGATAGACAGACAAAGAGATAGATAGATAGTTATATAGATAGATAAATAGATAGATAGATATATAGATAGAAGATAGATAGAAAAATAGACAGATATATATATATATATATATATATATATATATATATATATATATATATATATATATATATATATAGTTAGATAGATATATAGAGAGGTAGCAATTAAACAGATACATAAATACATAGACAGACAGATAGAAAGAAAGAAAGATAGATAGATAGATAGATCGATCGATAGATAGATGGATAGATAGATAGAAATATAGATAGAGAGATAGCCATATAGACAGATAGATAGATATAAAAATAGCTAGATATACATAATGATAGATAGATAGATAGAAAAATACAAAGATAGATCATAAGATAGATACATAGATAGATAGATAGATAGATAAATAGTAAGATAGATATCAAATAGACAATTAGATAGATATGAAGATATGCTGATAGATAGATAGATATATTGACAGAAAGATAGACAGACAAATAGATAAATAGATAGATAGATAAATAGATAGAGTGATAAAAAGAATGACTTATAGATAGATAGACTAATAGACTAATAAAAATAGACAGATTAACAGATATATTGGAAGAGAAATAGATAGATTGATAAACAAATTGATATATAGATTAATTGATAGATAAAAGATAAATATAAAGAAAAGCAAATAGATATATCAATGGATCGATAGATAGCTGGATAGTTTTTATGATAGACTAATAGACAAAAAGATAATTAAGCAATTAGATATATAGATAGATAGATAGATAGAAAGATAGATCGATAGATAGATAGATAAACAAAAAGATAGATAGATAGCTATATAAACAAATAGACAAATTGATGCATAGATAGATGGATAGATAGACAAATAGACAAATATAGAAATAGATTGATAGACAAATACATTGATAGATAGATTGATAGATATAAAATCATATAGATAGATAAATAAATAGACAAATAGATAGATTGATAAATAGACTAATAGATAGATAAATAGATTTATGTATAGATAGATATATAGATAGACATATAAATAAATAGATAAATGGACAGATAGATTGATAAATAGATATATAGATAAATAGATGGATAGATAGATAGATAGACATAAAGATAGATACACTATTAGACAGACAGGCAGATAGATAGATAGATAGATTGATTGATTGACTAATAAAAAGATATATAGATATACAGATAAATGGAAAGAAAAAAAGACAAAAATATAAATAGATAGAAACATAGATAGATAAATAGAAACTTTTGAAGATATATAGATAGAAAAATATATAGATAGATAGAATTAAAAATAGATAAATACATAGATATATAGATAGACAAATAGATAGATTAATAAATGGACAGACAGATAGATAGATAGATAGATAGACAAATAGTTAAATCAACAGATAGATTGATAGATTGATAGATAGTTAGATAGAAAGATAAATATAAAGATAAATAGATATGCAGATAAATAGACAAATAGAAAGAAAGTTAGATAAACAAATAGATAGATAATCAAATAGATAATAGATAAATAAAAATATAGATTGTTGGACTGATAGTTTTATTGAATGACACAAAGATAGATAGACATATATATATAGAAAGAAAGATTGAAAGATAGATAACATATAGAAAAATAGACAAATAGAAAGAAAGATATATAGACAAATAGACAAATAGATAGTTAGACAAAAAGATAGATTGACATATAGATATATAGATAGATAGATTCATTTATAAATAAATAGACAAATAGATAGAAAGTAATTTAGACAGATAGACAGATAGATAGATTTACAAATAGATAGATAGACAGATAGGTATATAGGAAAAAAGATAAAGATTTTGCTAGAAAGATAGATAGATAAATAGATAGATACAAAGACAAATAGGTTGAGACTTAGATAGACAGATAAATACATTGATTAATAGATAGACAAATATACAAATACATAGATAAATAGATAAACACATAGACATATAGACAGATTGACAAATTGATAGACTGGTAGATACATAGATAGGCAAATTATTAGATAGACAGCCAAATAGATAG
This sequence comes from Sapria himalayana, assembly GCA_029783825.1. Taxonomy (NCBI): domain Eukaryota; kingdom Viridiplantae; phylum Streptophyta; class Magnoliopsida; order Malpighiales; family Rafflesiaceae; genus Sapria; species Sapria himalayana. The sequence continues at coordinate 250,767 of JAREIK010001833.1, read as the reverse complement.
ATAGATACACATATATATTGATATACAGATAGATAGATAGATACACATATATATATAGATAGATAGATAGATATAAAGATACATAGAAAAATAGAAAGATAGATAGTTAGATATACATATAGACATATAGATAGATAGATAGACAGATAGATAGACAAATGGATAGTCAAATATACATATATATATATATAGATAAATATATAGACAAATAAATAGATAAATAAATTAAAAAATTAAAAAATTAAAAAATTGATAGACATAAAGATAGACAAATAGACTATTAGACATACAAATAAATTGATAGATAGATCAATAGATAGTTAAACACATAGCCAAATAGCCTCATATACAACAAGATCGATTGAAATATATACATTGAGATAGATATACAAATAGAAAGATAGTCATATAGATGTATAGATAAAAATATAGATAAATAGATAGATAGGTAGATAGATACTTAGACATATAGACATATAAATAGATAGATATATAGTCTAATAGAAGAATAAAGAGATTGAGAAATGAAGAGAGATAGATAGACAAATTGACAAATAGATAGACAGATAGATAGCTACAAGGATAGATTAATGGAAAAATTGACAGATAGATAAATACACAAATAATTAGTTATATAGATAGACAAATAGATAGATAGGCAGATAAATATATAGATAGGTAGATAGAAATAACGATAGATAGAAAGATAAATATGTAGATTGGTATATTGATACATAGACAAATAGACACTTAAACTCATAGACACATAGACATATAGACACATATACATATAGACACACAGACATATAAACACATATACATATAAACATATACACACATAACCACATAGACACATTGACACATAGGCACATATAAACATAGACACATAGACATAGATAGATAGATAGATACAAAGAGAGATAGATAGATATGTAGACAAATAGACATATAGGTAGAAAGATAATTAGACAAATAGAGAGATAGTTAGTTATATAGATAAACCAATAGAAAGATAAAAAGATAAAATAATTGATAGATAGACTGATATAAAGATAGATAGATAGATAGACATCTATATATAGATAGCTAGATATATAGATAAATAGATAGACATATATATATATATATATATATATATTCACCTAGATAGATATATAGATTTACAGATAAACAGATTGATATATAGATAGACAAATTGATAGATAGACAAAAATAGATAGACAGTCACACAAATAGTCAGATAGATAGATATATAGATAGACAAATAGTCAGATAGATAGATAGATAATTAGACAGATAATTAGGAGATATATAGAAAAAATATATATATAGATATACACATATATTTTTAGATAGATAGAAAGATAGATATTTAGATAGATTGATTGATATATAGATACATATATAAATAGATATTTTGCTAGATAGAAAGATAGGCAGATAGATAGATAATCAAATAGTCGTATAGAAATATTGATAGATCGACAAATAGTCAGATAAAGATATAGAAAGAGAGATAGATAAGCAGATTAGTAGATAGATAGATAGATAGACATATAGATTGATTGATAGATAGTTAGATAGACAAATAGATAGATAAACAGATAGCTACATAAACAAATAGATCGATATATAGAATATAGATAAACAACTATATTGATACATAGATAGACAGATTTACATTTAGATAGATAGATTGATTGATTGATAGATAAAAAAAACAATTAGATCGTTAGAAAGAAAGAAAGAAAGATAGATAGTTAGTTAGTTAGGAAAATAAATTGATAGATAATTAAATAGTTAGACAAATAGATAGTTATATATATCAATAGATATATAATAACCCATTATATAAATAGATAGATAGACAAATAGATAGATTAACAGATAGTCATATAGATAGTTATACAAATACATAGATATATACAAAGATAGATAAGGAGATATAAAGAATTGCAGATAGAAAAATAGATATATACACACATATATAGATAAAGATATAACAAGATAGATAGATAGATATACATATAGACAAATTTAGATCGATAGACAGATCGATAGATAGGAATATAGGCAGATATACACATATTCAGATTGAAAGAAAGATGAATAAATAGATAAGAAAATATGTAGATAGATAGATAGATAGTCATTTTAATAGTTAGATAGATAGACAGATACATAGATAGATAGATAGATAAAAGATAGCTAGATAGACAAATAGATAGATAAATAGATAGGTATATAGATAAACAAATAGATAGCTACATAAATAGATAGATTAATAATTAGACATATAGATAAATTGATTGATAGATAGAAAGACAATTAAATAGATAGAGATATAGATAGTTAGATAGAAAGATAGATATTTAGGCATATTAATAGATAGATACTTTGATAGTTATACAAATAGATAGGTAAATATATAATTAGATAAATAGTAGCTAGTTAGGCAGATAGATAGATAGATAGATAGATTAACAAATATGCATATAGATAGTTAGACAAATAGATAGATATATACTTTGACAGATTTATAATTAGATAAATATATAGAAAGATACATTAATATATAGATAGACAGGTAGACAAATAGTCAGATAAATAGATAAATAAATAGATAGATTAACAAATTGATAGAAATATAGACAGATAGATATAAAGAAAAATATATAGACTGATAGTTTGATCAAAGATAGATAGATAGATAGAAAGACAGATAGAATGATAGATAGATAGACATTTAAAGTTATTGATTTATAGAAAGATATATAGATAGATAGATATATTGATTGATTGATTGACTAATAGAAAAAAATAGTTATATTGTTATAAAGATAAATAGATATAAAGATAGATTGTTCGAAAGTTAGATAAATAAATATCTAGACATATAAACATTTAAAGAATATATTGATAGAAAAATATAAAGATAGATAGATAAATAGAACGATAAATCATAGATATAGATATTTAAATATATATATATATATATATATATATATATATATATATATATAGACTGATAGATAGAAATAGAAAATCACAAATATATAGATACATAAATAGATAGATACATAGATGGATATAAAGATAAATAAATAGAAAGATAGAAATATTGATAGATAGATAAATAGATAAATAAATAGATTGATAGTTAGATAGACATATAGATAGATAGATAGATAAAAAGAGATAGAGATAAATAGATAGGTAGATAGAGAGATAGATAAACAGATATACATATAGATAGATAAATAGATAATTGGATAGATAGATATATAAATAGATAGATTGTGAGATTGACTGTAATACTAAATGTTAGAAATGTAGTTAGAGAGATAGATAGATAGCAAGATAGATATTTAGATAGTTCAATAGATAGATAGATAGAATGACATATAAAAATTTTGAAAATTTGATAGATTAACATATAGATAGATAGATAGAAAGATAGATAGACAGATAAATAGATAAACATATAGATTGATAGATAGACAGACATATTGATAGTTAGATATACAGACAGAAGGACAAACAGATAGATAGATAAATAGATAGACACACACACACACACACACACACACACACATATAGACAGATATATAAATAGACATATAGAAAGATAGACAGATAGATAATTAAATAGATAGATAGATAGACTAATAGACTAATAGACTGATAGACTAATAAACTAATAGTATAATAGACTAATAGATAAATATATTGATACATAGATAGACTAATTAATTGATAGACATATAGATTGATAGTTAGATAGACAGACAGATAGATAAATAAATTCAAAGATGATAGAAAGAGAGATAGATAAATTGATTGATAGATAGATAAACAACTATAAAGATAGCGACATAGGAAAATAGGTGGATAAATAGATAGATAGACAGATAGTTAGATTGTTAGATAGATAGAAACTCAAATTGATAGATAAAAAGATAGAAAGATAGATATATACTTTTAAAATAGTTAGATAGATGGACAAATAGACAAATAGACATATATACTAATAGAAGGATAGACTTATAGATAGATTGATAGACATATAGAATATTTAAAGATAGAGAGATAGACAAATAGATAGACAAAAAGATATAAAGATAGATAAAAAGATAGACCGCTAAATAACTATTCAAATATATAGTTAAAAAGATATATAGATTTGTATATAGATAAATAAATAGATAGAGAGATATAGAGATGTATAAATATATACATATATAAATAGATTGATATACAGATAGATAGATATACAAATAAAAAAATAATATTTAGACAAATAGATATATAGACTGATAGACAAATAGAAAAATACATAGATAACCCTATTGACATGAAGATCGATAGATAGAAACAAAGATAGACATGTAGACAAATAGAGAGATAGATATATTGATATTTAGATAGATTCATAGACATATAGATTAATAGGTAGATATACAAATAGATAGATTGATTGAAAATTAGAATGATAGATAAATAGACATATAGACAGATATGAAAATAAACATATAGATAGATAGATAGATAAGCACATAGGTAGAAAGGCAGATAGACAAATAGTTAGATTGAAAGATTGATTGATAGTTAAACAAATAGGTAGTTAGATAGATAGAGAAATAGACAAATAGATAGATAGATAGAATTGTATTGAAAGAAAAACTTGATGATTATGCATGGATAGATGAGGATCTTCTGGATTTTCCTGAAGATGAATTGGTTATTTTTAGTTGCCCTTCAAGCCACAAGGATGATGTATCCCAAGATGAGTCTGAGTTGAAAGCAAAGGACGATATACATTTTTATAATGAAGATTGGGGGAATCTTTCAAGAACCCAATCCATGGAGGCCCTAAAGCAAATGGCTATGGTGCTCGGAAAACAGGTAAAATATAAGGAGATTAGGTATGAAATTCCTCACACTCCTAAAACAGCAAGAAATACGAAAAAATATGCTAACATGTCTTATGAATCTAAGTGTACAACTCGAGCCCAAGCTAAACTAGTTTTTAATGGATAGATGTCTATATTGGAATGTTAGGGGAATAGCCAATAGCCCCACGATAAATAGATTAAGACTTTTAATTAAAGAACATAAAATCTCATTAATGATTATTGCAGAACCAATGGTCCTGCAAGATCAACTAAATAAATATAGAGTAATTTTAGGATTTAATAAGGCTTATGCTAATCTAAATTGTAAACTTTGGATTTTATGGCACAGTAAATTGAAAATTGAAATATTAAAAGATACTGAACAAATAGTACATTTCAAATTAGATAAGAGCATAGATCAAATAATCTCAGTAGTTTATGCAAAAAATGATAAACAATCTAGGTTGGCATTATGGGAAGAAATGAAAGATATAGCAAGTAGAAATTCACCTTGGATAATAGAAGGTGACTTTAATATAATTAGAAGCCCTCAAGAAAAGAAGGGTGGTAAACCACCAGACAAGGTAGCCATGAAACATTTTAATGACACAATAGCCATTACCAATCTAATGGAAATAGATTTCAATGGTTCGAGATATACCTGGTGCAATAATTGGAAAAAAAGAGGAGTCATCTGGGCACGACTAGATAGGATTATGTGTAACACAAAGTGGGTCACCTCACAAGGGACTACGGGGCTTAGACACCTAAATAGAACTTGCTCTGACCATAGCCCACTACTTATCACGATTCAAAAAAACCAAGGTATTACGTCTAATTTTAAATTACAAAATATGTGGGTAAAGCATGCGAGCTTTGCAGGACTTGTTAGAGAATCTTGGAAAGAGCCAGCAGAGGGTAAACCGATGCAAGTCCTATCAATCAAACTTCTGAGGCTAAAAGCTTGTTTGAAAACATGGAATAAAGAGGTTTTTAGGAAATTAAATCAGGAGCTAAAAAAACTAGAAGAAAAAGTAGCCAAGCTGGAGCAAGATTTTGACTCCACAAATAATAATGAAACTCGGATAGAATTAAGTAAGGCTAAAGGAGAACTGAGATTGAAACTACACATGGAAGAAATTTACTAGAAACAACGAGCAAAAATAAAATGGTTAAAAGATGGGGATCATAATACCAAATTTTTTTATAGTATGTCTAAAATAAAATCTCAAAAAAATAAAATTAAAGGTCTAATAAACAAAGAAGGAAAATGGGTAGAAAATGAAAAGGAAATAGGAGCTCTCTTTAAAAATTTCTTTGAAAATCAATTATGTAGTCAGTCAAGTAGGACAGATTATTCTCTAATGCAAGAGATTAGGGCGACCATTACGGAAGTTCAAAATCAATTAATTGAATTGGTCCCAGAAGAACCAGAAGTTAAAGAGGCTGTTTTTAGTCTGGATAAAGATAGTGCAGCATGACCTGATGGTTGGAACAATTATTTTTTTTTCAGGTAAACTGGGATACGATTAAAACTGAGCTAGTTCCTGCAATTGCAAGTTTTTTTGTAGGTGCGAAAATCCCAAAAGCATGGGCAAAATCTTTTATAGTATTAATTCCAAAAAAAGAATCACCACAGAATTATGAGGATTATAGACCAATAAGCTTATGCAATGCTATTTATAAAATACTGGCAAAAATATTATAAAATAGGCTGAGCTTAATTTTACCTTCAATAATATCTCAAGAACAAACGGGCTTTGTTAAAAATAGATTAATGATAGAAAATATAAACTTGCATCAGAAATGATGAAAGAGATAGGAAGTAAGTCTAGAGGAAAAAACTTAGTGGTCAAATTAGATCTATCGAAAGCCTTCGATAGAGTAGAATGGGATACCCTTTGCTTTGTGTTAAGAAGGTTCGGCTTTTCTGAGCTAACCATAAATCTAATATATAGATGCATTTCAAGTACTTGGGTAAGAGTCCTGGTAAATGGTAAGTTAAGTGAGGAATTTAAACCAAATAAAAGTTTAAGGCAAGGGGATCTGTTATCCCCTCTTCTTTTTGATATCTATTTAGAATTGTTAATACGAAACTTGAATAAGAAAATATCCGAAGGTAAAATATTGTCATTCAGACAACCAAGGAATACACCCAGAATAGGTTGTTTAGCGTATGCAGATGACCTTATAATATTTACAAATGCTAGCATAAAGTCTTTAATGAATCTTATGGATCTTCTCCAAATTTTTGAAAAAGAGACAGGTCAAATGGTTAATAAAAGTAAATGTCAGTTCATGCTTGCTAAAAATAGCGGGATGGAAAGAAGAGTTACTGGGATTTGGGGGGAGAATAACACTGCTGTCACATGTATTACAAAGCACGCTAACGCACATATTATCAGTGATACACCCCCCCAAGAAATTTATTAAAAAACTCGAATCGGAAATGGCCAACTTCTTATGGGGTAAAAAACAAGGCAGAAATAAACTACATTGGAAGTACTGGAAAAGTATCTGTTATCCGAAAGAGGAAGCAGGATTAGATCTAATGAGCCTCCAGGACTCGGCAGTTGCCTGGGACTGTAAAAGCTGGTGGAGACTTAAAGAAAGCGATAGTCTTTGGGCTAAATATATGCGGGCAAGATATTTAGATAACAAGAATAAGACCACTAAGAAAGTCTCGAACAGTTGGAAGTCAATGGTAAAACAAAAAGAAATAGTAGACTCACGCTCTATACAAAAGAGGAGTGGCTGGAAATGGATGTTAACACCACAAGGAAATTTTTCCCTCAAGTCGGCAAAAGACTTGGTCAGAAAGAAAAAACCGGCTCAAACTCTATTTAAATGGGTATGGCAAGAAAACATACAGCAAAAAATGTGCTCCTTCACATGGAAGGCTTTAATGAATGCTATACCGATAGATAGAAATATACAAAAGAAAGGTATAAACATCGCATCAAGATGTGAATGCTGTTCACAAGCGGTTGAAACCACATATCATTTGCTTTCTAATGGTCCCATCGCAACAGAAATATGGAAAGAAATGGAAGGGGAAAAAAGAATATGTAAAATAGATGATGGATTAATAGATAAAGTTAAAAAATGGGAAAAGGAGAAAACGAAAAGCCCCACCAAGAAATGGCTCAACCAAAAACTGCCGCATCTAATTATTTGGTGTATATGGAAATCTCGAAACAAAAGTAAATTCGAAAATATAAGGATGAATTTAACAGAAATTATAAAAGATATTAGAAAGGAGATATGTAATATATCACTAAAACCGATAGTTATTCAGGAAATGAAACAAGAAAAGAAGCTTGAGAAAGAATGGGATCTCACATATAAAGTTTTAAAACAGCAATGGGCTAAATGCATACAGTGGAATGTTCCGCCGGTTGGTAAACTCTCACTTAATAGGATGGGAGTTTTAGCAGGGACACTAGAATAGCAGGAGGAGGCGGGGTAATAAGAGATCATACAGGGACAGTACAGAGAGCTTTCACCAGATCTAGTAGAGCCTCCTCGGCTTTAGAATCTGAAATCAGAGCATTAAAATCAGGGTTAGAGATATGTAAGCAGCTTAACTTTAAAAACATTGAAGTTCAGGTAGACTCAAAATTACTAGTTGATACAGTAATCAATAAGAAAATATTATGGAGGAATGAAGAGGACCTAGAAGTAATTCTTGGTCTTATGGACGAACTGAAGGCCTCAATAATACATATATATAGAGAAGCTAATTATCTAGCGGATAATCTATCTAAAATAGGTACCACCAGAGGAGATATAGAATATAATGAGAAACTCATGCCAAACAAACTAAGGGGAATAGCATGTTTAGATAAAATGAGTTTTTCTTATTTTAGAACAAATAAACATACCACGAAGGTATAAAAAAGCCTCAACTTTCTGATGGATTGGGCGGGAATAATGAGTACTTTAAAATATGTATCTTGACTTTTGCTAAGATAATATCATAATATGTATTCTGACTTTTATGCTGCTATATAAACGCTGTTATATAAAAAGCCACAGTGAATCTTAATAAGTATAATTTCTGCTATTCCTTGTTCTGCTGCTCTTGCTGCTGTAATAGGACAAGGAAATAGGGCAAGGTAATAGTGCAAGGTATTGGTTTCCTTATTGCTGTTCCTTTTAAGTTCATTTCCTTAGCTAAAATCTTGTGTTGTTGTTCCTTTTTTTTGCTTGTGGTTTGGTTTTGCTGCAGATATTCAGATAAGGGTCACCCCGGTCCTGAGGGGGACTATAAATTGATTATTTCTTTATTGCTTTACTGTTTTACCTATTTTGTTTTGTTTTCTTTTTTGTCATTTTAAGAGCACAGTTCAAGCTTGGGGTGTATTGAAAAGGCTGCAAGCATTGGTCCTAAAAAGAATTGAAAATGAGAAGGGGTCCTAGGGGTGTTTTCTGTTTAGCTTCATCTAAGTAAAATAAGGGATGTTTGTTGGGCAGAAGAGTTAGGTTAGGTTATTAAATGCAAGTATAGAGGGGGTCTTTTTTGTATATTTACTGTTTTGCAGGAAATATTGCAGACAACCTAATACCAGTAGTGGGAAAGACAAGAAAAGAGGTTTTGCCACTTCGAGGTGCTGGAACGGGATGGAAGAAGAAGCGGTTGTGGTTGATGTTTTTTTATTTCCAGATTCTTGTTAAGGGGAGGGTTAATCGGGAGAAGGGGAGAAAGAAGGTTTTGTATTTCCAATAATTGGGAGAAAGGGAGGGTTACTTTTTATTTTCAGATGCTGAAAGACAGGAAATGGAGGACTTTAAGAGGTTAGGAAGACAGCTTAAGAGGCTCGGGGATAGCTAAAGAGGCTTTTTTGGAGGCTCCAAGAGACGCAATAACAAAAAAGTTTAAAGGGCAGCATAAGGGACAGCATAAGAGGCAATAAAAAGCATTAAAGGACAACATTGAAGTTACTTATGATATACAAAAAGCAAAGAGTTTACTCATAGCACATTCATATTCACAAGTAGTTTAAATGTTTTGATGCAAGTGAAATGTATGATTCTGTCAATTTGTATGCATGTCTCAATAGATAATACCCGATAGGGGTATATAAGATATGAAGGGTGTAAAGGGCATTGAGTAGCAAGCAAGTAGGTTGTAAAAATGGTATTCCTTCGCCAAAAGAGAGGGTCAATATTAATAAAACAAACTTTTAAAAAAAAGATAGATAGATAGATATATAAAAACATAGTTAAATAGATAGATAGATAAACACATAGACATCTACATAAAAAGATAGATAGAAAGATAAACAAATAGACAGATATATAGATAGATATATAGATAGAAAGATATTTATTGATTTTTGACAAATTAACTCTTAGATAGAAAGCTATAGATATAGATAGTTAAATAGATAGACATATAGACAGATAGAAAGATAGATAGACAAATAGATAAAAAGAGAGACAAATAGATAGTTAGACATATATGACATAAACACATATATACATATAGTAAGATAAACATATAGATAGATAGACAAATAAATAGATATATATATATATATATATATAGATAGACACATAGAAGGATAGATAGATAAATAGATTGATAGACACATAGATAGTTAGATAGTTAGATAGATAGACATTTTCATAGATAGATAAATAGACATAAAGATAGAAAATTAAATAGTTATATATATAGATAGATCAATAGATATATAGACAATTAGATAGATATTTAAATAGACAGATAGATAGATAGACAGTTAGATAGACATAGAAATATAGATAAAAATATTAATAGATAGATAGATTAAGATAGACAGACAAACAGATAGATAGATAGAAAGATAAATAAATAGATCGAAAAATATATAAGCATATAGATACATAGACAAATAGATAGATATATAAATAGATAGTCATGTTGATAGAAAAACAAATATAGAGATAGAATGATAGAAAATATTATTTTGGCAAAGAGGAAGATAAACATATAAAGACATAGATAGATAGTTAGTTAGATAGATATATAGATAGAAAGGTAGATAGACAGATAAACATTTTGTTAGATAGATAGATGGATGGATAGATACAAAAATTGACATATATACAGATAAATGGATAGATAGATAGTTAGACAAATATACAGATAAATAGATAAGAAGATAGATAAACAGATAGACAGAAAGAGAGATATATTGGTAGTTAGATAAATAATTAGAAATATAAAAATATAAAGAGATAGAAAGATTGATGGGTTGAGGGATAGATAGACTGTTACACACATAGACACATAAAGAGATAAATAGATAGATAGATAGATAGAAACATAAATAGATAGACAAATAGATAGATAGATAGACAGATAGATCAATTGATAGATATATAGATAGACAAATAGATAGATATATATATATATATATATATATATATAAGGATAGATAGATAGAAAAATAGTTAGATAAGTATATATGCTAATAAAAAGATATGTAGATCAGCAGAATAAAAAGATTGATAGATATACATATTGACATATAGATGAATAGATAGATCAATAGCTAAATAGATAGATAAATAAATGGAAAGATAGACATATAAATAGATATATAGATTTATAGATACACAAATAAACTAATAGACAAATAGATTGGTAGATAGATAGATAGACAGATAGACATATAGACATATAGATAGATATATACATACATACATAGATAGTTAGATAGATAGATAAAGAAATATATAGATAGACAATTAGATATATAAATAGATCGACAGAATGATACATAGACAGGTAGACTAATCGACAGACAGATATATAGAAAGTTATAAAAATAGACAGAAAGACATTTATACTAATAGAAAGATGGACAGACAGATAGATATATAGATAAATAGTTTGATACATAGATAGACAATTGAAAGATAGAATAGAAGACTGATAGATAGATAGATTGCTAGATAGATAGATATACTGATAGAAGATAGACTCATAGATTGATAGACAAAAAGAATGAAAGATAGAATGATAGTTAGATAGATAAAAAAATTAACAAATAAACAGTTAGAATGTTATAGAGTTAGATAGTTAGATAGATAAATAGAGAAACATATAGATAGATTGATTGATTAATACATAGATATAACACACACACTCACATATATATATAGACAATAGATAGGAAGATAGAAATACAGATGGATAGATAGATAGATTGATTGATACATATAAAGATAGATGTATATATAGATAAATAAATACACATGTAGATAAATAAATAGATAGATATGATAGATACACATAAATTTAAATAGATAAATAGATAGATAGACCGATAGGTATATAGAGATATAGATAGATAGATAGACATATATATAGATACTTAGATAAATAGAAGATAGATAGGCAAATACAAAGATAGTCACATAGGTAGATACATAGATAGGAAAATATACATATAGATAGATAGACAAATAGATAGATATACTGATATATTGATTAATAGATAGACATATAGATAGATTGATAGTTATATAGACTGATATATAGATTAATAAAAAGTTAGATAGACATATTGACAGATAAATATATAGATAGATAGATATACAAATAAATTGACTAATAGATAGATAGATAGATAGAAAGATAGATAGATAGATAGAAAAATAGATAGATATACATATAAATAGTTAGACAGATAGATATATTAACAAATAGATAGATATATAATTATATTGATAGATAGATAAGTAGACTGATAGATTAAAAGATAGTTATATAATTATACACATCGATAGATAGATTATTAGATAGTTAGATACTTAGATAGTTAGACAAATAGACGAATAGATAGATACACAGATAGATAGTTTTTCAGATTGACAGATTGAAAGATAAATGGATAGATAAATACATAGACAGATATGCTAGAGTATGCCCTAAAAGGCAATCATTAGATGATTCTTTTGGTACTTATGTATCATATCTTTTATGTAAATAAGCATCATTTTATCATTATTATATTTATTTAGATTTGTGCAAATATTAGATTAATATAATAATGCCCTAGAGTGATATTTTCTATGGAATACTACTCTAAATTTTCCAAAGTCAAGTATTAATATTCAAGGAAATATTATACATTAAGACTAGTACAATGTTAAATAATAAGAGATATTAAGATAACAAATGAGTATATGTTAGATAACAAAAATTGAACTGACCTACTTTGATAATGTTGCTTGGATTGTTATATAAGTGTCATACATATTCTCATAGTGATTATTATTATGGATTGTCTTTTGACCTGAAGTCACTATAATTCCCTACATAAGGAGTTGTATACTTTAGATTCAATAAATGCTACCTGTAACAAGGATGGTTATAAAGTTGTTTACTAGGTATATAATAAATTGTTTATAGGGATATGATTTATGTTGATGGAATTTGTTCCTTCTATATAATGGAAATGATATCAGTTGGCCCCTTGATTGAGTAGGACTACTAAAATACATGGCCATGCTCAAATAAGTCAAAATGAGATTATAACTTAATTTTTTACGTTACTTTATTCAAAGATTAAGAAACATATAGATTGATGTGAAGATGACATGATTCGTGCCACATATATCAATCTAGATATCATGGGAAAAGGACTAAGTCATACAATAAAATAAGTCACGATATTAGGATACGTCGAATCTATTATATTTTCAACACTTTGGTAGCAATGATGATTTGCTAAATGTTGCTCATTGCTTGTTAATTTAAAATAAGATTTTAAAGTCACCTCAGACATTATGAAAATGTATTTATATTTGAAGTTCATTTTATTTTAGATAGATAAAAATAAATTTGGCCTAATCTTAAGTATGAAATTAGTTTTAAATATTAAGCTAATTGAATTAAAGAGTTTGGTCCAATTAGTAGATGTTTGGAGTTTCGACCTGAACCCAAATTTAAAGCCCATGTCTCTCTCTTTTATTTAATGACACATCCTTTTAGAAATATGTGTCAATAATGACACGTCCTTTTACTAAATGACACTTACTTTTAATAAATGAAACATTTTTTTTGTAAATGACACATCATTTTAGAAAGGTGTGTGAAAAAATACCAAAGGTTTTATATTATGGGAGAGAAAAAATTAAAGAAATAACAAAGATAAGTTTATGTGGATAATTATAGAGGCATGGACACTTGAATGTGCTAGGATTGAACTGAACCATTTGGATTCAAAAGTTATTTTTTCTACGCTTTAATTAGTAAAATCCATGTGCAGTGTTTAATTGTATTCACTTGGATCATTGGTTGGTTCCTAGTCCACAACAAAATTATGAAATGAAAATTACTAGAACCCTAACAAGATAGACATATAGAAAGATAGATAGTTAAAGAGATAGATATATAGATAGATAGTTTAATATATAGCTAGATAGACATATAGATAGATAGATAGAAAAATAGATAAGTAGATAGGGATAAAAGTAGATAAGCAGATAGACAAATAGACAGATAGAGAAATAAATAGATAGTTAGATATATATATAGATAGAAAGGTAGACAGATCAATATTCATATAGATAAAAAGATAGATACACAGGTAGATAGTTCGATATTAAGATAGTTAGATAGATAGATAGACAGATATACAAAAAGACAAATAGATAGATATATAGATAGACAGAGAGATAAATATAGATAGATAGACACAGATGGATTGATAGATAAATAGACAGATAGATACATAGATAAATAGATATATAGACATATAGACAGATAAACAAATAGACAAATAGAAAGATAGACAAAAAGATAGATAGACATATAGATAGATAGATAGATAGACACATAGATAGATATATAGATACATAGATAGATAGATAGTAAAATTGTTATATAGACATATAGATAGATAGATAGACTAACAAACAGATAGATAGATATAAAGATAAGCAGATAAACAAAATAGAAAGACATATATACAAATAGATAAATATATAGATAGATAGTAAAAAGACAAGTAGATAGAAAGACAGACAGATAGATAGACATATATACAAATAGATATATAGACATATAGAAAGATAAATAGATAGACATATAAACTAATAGAGTAATAGATAGATAGGCAGAAAGAAAAATAGATAGGTAGATAGATAGATTGGTAGACAGATAGATTAAAAGATTGACAGATAGACAAATATATAGATAGATAGATTGATCGAAAGATATATAGATAGATAGATCGATAGGTAGATTGATAGATAGATATACAATAATATAGATAGTCAGATATATAAAAATATAGATAGACAGAAAGATAGATATACAATAATATAGATAGTCAGATATATAAAAATATAGATAGACAAAAAGATAGATAGGTATATAGATAAATAGGCAGATAGATAAATAGACAGATAAAGAGAGAAAAAAAGACAAATTAGTAGATAGGTAGATAAAAAGATAGGAAAATAGATAGATAGATAGATATACTGATAGTCAAATAGATAGATTGTTAGATAGATAGATAGTCAGATAGATAGATAGATAGAAAAATAGAAAGATAAAAAGATCGATAGATAGATAGATAGATAGACAAATAGATAGATAGATACACATATAGATAGATAGATACATAGATAGATAGACATATAGACTTATAGACTATTAGACTAATAGATAAAAATATAGTTAGAAAGAAAGAAAGATAGATAGATATAAAAATAGATAAACATATTGACACTTAAATAGTTAGATGGCTAGACAGATAGATGATAGACAAATAGATAGATAGAAAGATAGATAGATAGATAGAGAGTTAGAAATATAAATAGATATACAAAAGAAAGATATATTTATACGATAATAGAAAGATAGACAATAGATATATAGATAGATCAAATAGATAGACAGATAACCATATATACATATAGACAAATATATAGATAGGGAGATAGAAAAATAAATAGATACATAGATAGATAAATAGACACATAGATAGATAAATAAATATACAGATAGATAAATAAATAGATAGATAGATAGACTTATGATATAAAGACTAATAGGCATAAATATAGTCAGAAAGTTAGATAGATATAGAATTAATAGATAGATAATTAGATAGATAGATTATTAGATAGTTAGAAAAATAAATAGATTGATAAATTGATAAATAAACATATAAACAGATAGATTGATAGATACATAGACATAAAGAAATTTAACCATATAGATAGAAATACATATCGACATATAAATAGTTATATTTATAGATATAAACACATAAATATATATAAACATAAAGATAGATAGATAGATAGACATATATATTGATAGATAGATTTACCTATAAAGAAATAGATAGATATACAGATTGATAGAAAGACACAAAGATAGATAGACAGATAAATATATAAACAAATAGACATATATAAAGATAGATTGAAAGACACATAAATAGGTAGATAAATAGACAGATAGACTAATAGTCTAATAGATTGGTTGACAAATAGATAGACACACAGACTGAAAGACAGACAGATAGATAGATAGATAGATAAACATATATAGAGATAGATAGATAGATAGATAGATATACAAATAGACTGATAGATTGAAATATTATAGATAGATAGAAAGATAGAAAAATATATATATAGACTGATAGACAGATATATAGATAGATAAATAGATAGATAGATAGATAGAAAATATATAGATAGACATATTAATAGGCATATAGATAAATATATAGAAAGATAGATAGATAAATAGATAGAAAAATAGGCAAATAGATAGATAGAAAGATAGATAGATAGATAGATAGATAGACAAATAGATAGATAGATAGACATGTAGATAGATAGTTAGACAAATAATTAGATAGATTGATTAATAGATTGGCAGATAGACAGATAAACATATAAACATATAAACATATAGATAGAGAGACTGATAGATAGAAACATAAATAAATAGATAGATAGACAGATAGACAAAATAGATAGATCGATAGATAGATAGATAAACAAATAGATAGATAAATAGATAAATAGACAAATTGATATATTATTAAAAAGATATGTATATAGATAGAGAGATATAGGTAGATAGATAGGTATATAATCATACAGATATATAGATAGATAGATTAATTCCTACATAAATAGATAAACAAAGAGATAAATAAAAAGATTGATAGATATAGTGATAGATATTTAGATATAAAGATAATTTGATAGATAACTAGATATATAGATAGAAAGACATCCAAAAATTTAGATAGATAAAGAGATAGAAAGATATACATATAGATAGATAGAAAAATAGATATATAGATAGATAGCTAGATAGAAAAATAGATAGATCAATAGGTAGTAAGATATAA
>JAREIK010001833.1:177314-230492 GCA_029783825.1 Sapria himalayana | reverse complement strand
TTCTATCCAATTCTAATTATCTATTTATCTATCTTTATATCTATTGTCTATCTATATATCTTTCTTTCTTTCTATCTTTATTTTGTATATCTATATGTATATATATCTATTTATCTAGCTATCTATTTATATTTATATCTCTCTCTCAATCTATCTATCTATCAATCTATGTTTCAATTTGTTTAACTATCTATTTATTTATCTATCTATCTATTTGTGTATTTATCTATTTATTTGTCTCTCAATTTTCCTATCTATCTATATGTCTGTTTGTCTATCTATGTCTATATATATATATATATATATATATATATATATATCTATCTATCTATCTATCCATCTATCTATGTATCTATCAGACTATCTATCTGATAATATATATGTCTATTTATTTGTCTATCTATGTGTGTATTTATTTTTTTATCTATTTGTATATACATCTATCTATATATCTATCTTTTAATTTGTCTATCTATCTTTCTATCAATATGTCTATCTATTATTATATCTATCTATTTGTCTATATATTTGTCTATCTATATGTCTAACTACCTGTCTATCTAAATGTCTATATTTTTATTTATTTATCTGTCTATCTATATATCAATCAAAATATTTATATATTTATCTATCGATTTATATATCTATTGTCTATATTTTTATTTATTTATCTATCTATCTATATATCTATCTGTCTATGTTTCAATCTTTCTATATGTCCATCTATCTTTTAGTCTATTTGTTTATCTATGTATATATATATGTTAGTCTATTTGTCTATCTATTTGTATATCTATGTAATTATTTATCTATTTATATATCATCCTATCTATGTATCTATTTATGTGTGTATCCATTTATCTTTCTATCTTTCTATCTTTCTCTCTATCTATCTATCTATCTATTTATCTTTCTATCTATCTATTTGTCTATCTATATGTCTTTCTTTTTGTCAATATATCTATCTATCTATTTGACTATATGTCTTTCCATTTGATTATATATATGTCTATCTATTAGTATATCTATATTTCTATCTACCTACCTATCTATATGTCTATCTATATGTCTATTCATGTATTTATATTTGTCTATCTATATGTCTAACTAACTATCTATCTATCTATCTTTTTGTCTATCTATCTGTCAAGCTATCTTTCTATCTATCTATTTATCTATCTAGGTATCAATAAATCTATATATATGTCTATCAATCTATTTATCAATCTAATTATCAATATGTCTATAAATCTATCTATCAATCTAACTATCTATCTATTTGTCTTTTTATCTATCTGTATATCTATTCTATCTATCTACCTATATTTATGTCTATCTATACATCTATCTATGCATCTATCTACCTATCTATCTATCCATCTATCTATTTATCATTCTTTCTATCTTACTATCTATGGATCAAACAATCTATATATGTGTCTATCTATCAATCATACAAACATTTTATATATCTATCTATTTGTAAATCTATCTGTCTATCAATCTATCTAACTATTTGTTAATCAATATATTTATTTGTATATCTATCTATCTATCTACCTACCTACCTACCTATCTACCTATTTATCTATCTATCTATATATGGATCTATCTCGCATAATATGTATCTATTTATATATCTATATATCTATCTATCTATATGTTCTTTGATCTCCCTATCAATCTATCTATATATATGTCTCTCTATCTATCTAACTATTTATATGTCTATAGCTCGATCTATCAATATATCGATATATTTATCAATATATATATATATATATTTGTTTATATATTTGTATATATATCTATTTATCTATCTATTTATCTATCTCTCCTTATATATCTATCTATCTATCTCTTGGTCTATGTGCCTTTCTATTTGTATATATATTTTTCAATCTATATGTCTATCTATCTATATATATGTCTATATGCATGTCTCTCTATCTATATGCCTATATATATATATATTTATATTTATATTTATATATTTATATATTTATATTATATATCAATCTCTTTATCCATCTATCTATTTATCTTTCTATCAATCTATTTATCTATCAATCTCTCTATTTATTATCTATATATCTATCTATTAGTCTATCTATATCTAACTATATTACTAGTGATCTATCTATCTATCTATCTGTATGTATATCTATTAGTCTATCTATATTTCTATTTTTCTACCTATCAATTAATGTATCTATATGTCTATTTATCTATCCATCTATCGATCGATCTATCTAGCTAGCTATCTGTCTGTCTATCTATTTATCTATCTGTCTATCTATCTATATATTTTTGTATCTATCTATTGATTTATCTATCAATCTATTTATCAATCAATCTATATACCTATGCATCTATTTAACTATCTATCTAACTATTGATATTTTTATCTGTTTTCTATCTAACTTTTTATATATTTATCTATCTATCTATCTATATATATATTTTCTATCTATCTATCTATCTGTCTATCAATCAATTTATTTGTTTGTCTATAAATATGTTTATTTATCTGGCTATCAATATGTCTATCAATCTCTCTATTAATTAGATTTTCAATGTGTTTAACAATCTCTTTATTAATCAATCAACCTATCTGTCAATCTATCTGTCTATCTATTTGTCTAATTATCTATCTATTTTTCAATCTATCTATATATCTATCTATCTATTAATCAATCTCTTAATCTATTTATTAATCTGTATATCTTTCTGTCTATCTAACTACTACCTATCTATCTATTTATCATCTAATCTATTTAACTAACTATATATATAGTTGTCTATCTATGTATTTCTCTATCTATATATCTATTGATTTGTCAATATATAGGTATTTCTATCTAATTGTCTAATTGTCTATCTATCTATTTGTCTATATATCTATCTATTTATCCATCTGTCTATCTGTCTACCTATCTATCTATATGTCTGTCTATCAGACTATCTATTTGTCTATCTATCTATCTGTATATCTGTTTGTCTTAATGTCAATATATTTGTTTGCCTATCAATCTATCTATCAATATGTTTATCTATCTTTATATATATTTGTATATCTATTCTTCTATATATCTTTCTTGTGTATATCTGTCTATCAATATGTCTATCTATCTATCTAATTATCTATCTATCGGTCAATCTTTATGTCTATCTATCTATTTATCAATCTATCTATTTATCTAACTATATATCTATCTATCTATCAATTTATTATTCTATTTATCTATCTATCTTTGCATCAATCTGTTTGACTATTTATCTATATATCTATCCATCAAACTATCCATCTTTTAATCAATCAATCTATCTATCTATCCGTATATATATATTTTTAACTATCTAGTTTCTATATATTTTTTTATCTGTCTGTATATTTGTCTCTCTATTTATCTTTCAATCTATCTTTCTATCTATGTATGTTTCTATCAGTCTATCTTCTTGTCAATCTATCGGTCTTTCTATCTATTTGTCCATATATATATATATACTGTCTATATATCTATCTATGTATTTGACTTTATATATACCTACCTACCTACCTATCTATCTGTATATATATATATATATATATTTATTTATTTATTTATCTATTTGTCTATCTATTTATTTATCTATCTGCATATCTTTGTATCTACTTATCTATCTATCTATCTATTTATCTATCTATCTGTCTGTCTATTAGTCTATATATCTATCTTTCTATCTATCTATATATCTATTTATCCAAATAACTATTTATATTTATATCTGTCTATCAATTTATCTATATATCTATCTAATTGTCTATCTAATTGTCTATCTAATTGTCTATCTATTTGTCTATCTATTTATCTATCTTAAAAATTTGATTGTTTGTCTATATATCTTTCTATCTATCTTTCTATCTATTTTTCTATCTATTTATCTGTCTATCTATCTTATTATCTATCTTTCTGTCTACCTATTTATCTTTCTATCTATCTATCTTTATATCTATCTTTCTATTTATTTATTTGTCTACATATCTATCTATCAATTTATAAATATATCTTTTTATCTATCTATCTATCATTTAGTCTTTCTGTCTATATGTCTATCTATGTATATATCTATATATCTATCTCTCTAATAATCAATCTTATTATATTTCTATCTATCTATATATTTATCTAACAATCTATCTATATTTCTATGTCTCTATATCTATCTACATATCTATTTTTATATATTTACTATTTATCTTTTGTTTATCTATCTATATGTCTATCTTTCTATATATATATCTATCTATATTTTGTTTATCTATATATATATCTATCTATCTATTTATCTATCTCTCTTTCTATCTATCCATTTATCTCTCAGTCTATCTATAAGTATATTTATCCATCTATCTATCCATATATCTATTTATTTATTTATCCATCTATACATCCATCTATCTATTCATCTATCTATCCATCTATATATACATCTATCTAACTATTCATCTATCTATCTATCTATCATCCATCTATCTATCTATCTATCAATACATCTTTCTATCAATCTATCCATCCTTCTATCACCTATATATCTATATATTCATTAGTCTATCTATCCATCTATCTATCTATCTGTCTATCTGTCTATGTATACATATATCTGTCCATTTATCTTTTTATTAATTTATCTATCTATCTATCCTTCTATCTATCCATAAATTAATTCATATATCTATATGTCTATCTATACATATATCTGACATCTATTTATATGACTATCTATCAATATATCTATACATCTTTCTATCACTCTTTTTATCCATCTATCATTCAGTCTATATATCCATTTATCTATCCATCTATCTATATGCCTATCTATATGCCTTTATATATGTGTTTATAACTATCTATATATTTATATGTATATCTATATATCTTGCTTTCTTTTTATCAGAATTTCTATTTGTTTATCTATCTATCTATCTATATGCGTGTCTCTCTGTCTATCTATCTATCTATCTGTCTATTTATTTATCTGTTTAACTATTTATATATAGTTTTTGTTTATCTATTTGTCTATCTATCTACCTATCTATCTATCATTCTATAATTTTTGTATGTTTACCTATCTTTCTATCTATTTGTCTGTATATTTATTATATGCCTATCTATCTTTCTATCTATATATCTATCTATATGTTTTTCTATATTTCTATCTATAAGTCTGTCAATTTATCTCTCTCTCTATTTATCTGTCTATCAATCAATTAATCAATCTATCTATCTATCTGACTGTCTATATATCTATCTATCTATTTGTAATTTTATTAGTCTTTAATTCTGCTTGTCTATTTTCTATCTTTCTATCTATTTATTTGTCTAACTAATTGTTTGTCTATCTATCTATCTATCAGACTATCTATCTGTCTGGCTATTTATCTATACATGTACATGTCTATCTATCTAACTACAAGTGTATTTGTCTGTTTGTCTATTTGTTTATCAATTTATATGTCTATCTGTCTATGTGTATATCTAACTATCTATATATATGTTTATCTATTTGTCTATATATTTTTTTCTATATGCTTATATTTTTATATGTTTATTTGTCTACTTTTGATCTGCTATATATATGTATATCTACCTGTCTAGTTGTCTGTATATCTATATATTTATCTATTAATCTACATGTCTACCTATCTTTCTATCTATCTATCTATCAATCTATATGTTTATCTATCTATCTATATGTCTAATAATCTATCTATCTATCTGTCAATCTATTTGTTTAATTATTTATCATTCTATGTGTCTATTTAAATTAAAGTCTATCGATCTAACTATCTATTTATCTTTCTGTCTAGCAATCTATCTATCTTTCTATTTATATTTGTGTCTATTTATCTGTCTATCTATATATTTTACTATCTTAATAACTAACTATTTAGCGAGTATCTATCAATATGTCTATTTATTTGTCTATCGATCTATGTAATTTATATTCTATCTATGTATCAAATCATCTATATGTCTGCCTGTCTATCTATCTATCAATATGTCTATCTATTTGTCTTTATATCTATCAATGTATATATCTATTTGTCTATTAATCTATAGTTTTATGTATCTGTCTACTTATATCTCTATCTATCTATCTATTTGTATACTTAATTTTCTATCTATATGTCTATCTATCTTTCTAATTATATATTTATCTAGTTATCTATCTATCTATATATTTGTTTATCTATATACATCTATCTATCCATCTATCTATCCATTCATCTATCTGCCTATCTATCCAACATTCTATTCATCTATATATCTATCTATCCATCTATCAATCAGTCTCTATATCCATCATATATCCATCTATCTATCCGTATTTTTCTCTATGCTTCTATTTGTTTGCTTATTTTTCTATCTATTTGTCTCTCTATTTGTCTATCTATTTGTTTGTTTATCTATCTATCAATCTATCCATCTATATGTCTATCAATCTATCAATCTATCAATCTTTCTATATATCTACTTGTCTATCTATCTATCTATCTGTCTGTCTGTATATCTATCTATCTATCTTGCTAACTATCTCTCTATATGACTATCTATCTATAGTCAATATATCTAACTATCTATATATCTATATATCTATATATCTATCTATCTAACAATCTATCTATCTATCTTTCTTGTTTTTCTATTTTTTATCAATCAATCAATCAGTATGTCTATCTTGTCTATCATTCTATTTGTATATGTATTTGTATATCTTTCTATATATCTATATGTCTATCTTTATGTATATCTATCTGTCTATTTTTTTTTTCTTTTTATCTCTCTGATTATCAATCTATTAGTTATCTAACTATCCATCAATCTAACTGTGTGTCTATTTATGTGTCTATCTAATTGTCTATAAATATATCTATATGTCTATCTATATGTTAATCTAACTATTAGTATATCTATATGTCTATCTTTATGTATATCTATTTTTCGATTAATTTGGGTATTTTTCTCTCTAATTGTTGATATATTAGTCTATCTAACTATCTAAATATATATCAATCTAACTGTGTATCTATTTATGTGCCTATCTATTTGTATATCTATTTGTCTATCTGTCTATCTATCAATCTCTCTATTTATCTATCTATCTTTATATATATATATCATTTGATATATCTATATTTTAATCTATCTCTTTATATATCTTCCTATCTTTTTCTATATCTATATGTGTATCTATCTGTCTGTCCATCTATATGTCTATCTATATATCTATATGTTTATATATCTATATGTTTATCTATCTGTCTAGCTATCTATATTTATATCTGTATATCTATTTATGTATAGATCTGTATATATATCTCTATATCAATTTGTTTATCTAACTATCTATATGTCTATTTGTTTATTTATCAAGGTGTCTATCGATATAATTATTCATGTGTCTTTAGATCAATCTATATATCTATCTATTTGTCAATCAATCAAGCAATATATGTATTTATCTATCTAACTATTTATTTGTCTATCTTTCTAATTATCTATCTAACTATTTGTCAATCTTTTTGTCTATTTATCTATCTATCTCGCTCTCTCTCTATTTGTCTATCTATCTATTTTTCTATCTATCTCTCTATCTATCTGTTGATCTATCAATCAATCTATTAATCAATCTATATTTCTATCTATCTATCTATCTCTGTCTTTCAATTTGTCTATCTATTTGTCTATTTATTAATATATATTTCAGTCTATTTATCTATTTATCTATCTATTTATCTATCTATTTATCTATCTATTTATCTATTTATCTATGTATATATCTGTCTATCTATCTATCTATCTATCTATCTCTCTCTCTCTCTATCAATCTGTCTATCAATCTATCTATCTATCTATCTATTTGTCTGTCTATCTATCTGTCTAACTATCTATCTATATATCTATTTATCTATTTATCTATTTGTATGTCTATATATATATCTTTCAATATATCTATATATTTGTCAATCTATATATCTCTCTATCTATCTATATATCTATTTATATATCTATCTATTTATCTATATGATTATCTATTTGTCTATCTATATGTCTATATATATATATATATATATATATATATATATATATATTAATCTATATGTATATCTATCTATATATCTATCTATATATCTATCTGTTTGTATATCTATATATCTATATATCTATCTATCTGTCTATCTATCTTATCTATCTATCTATCTATCTATATATATATTTATCTATATGTATGTCTATATATATTTAATCTATCAATATATTTGTCTATCTATATGTCAATATATTTGTTTATCTAATTATCTATCTATCTAATTATCTATCTATCTACCTATCTATTTATCTGACTATCTATCTGTCTATCTATATGTCTATCTAACTATCTATCTATATATTTATTTATCTATATATCTATCTATCTATATATCTATATATTTATCTATATGTTTGTATGTCTATCTATCTACATGTCTATCTATCTATCTATTTTTCTATCTATCTATTTGTATATCTATCTGTCTATCAATCTGTCTATTTTTTGTATATATGTCTATCTATTTGACTGTCTATATGTCTATCTGTCTATCAATCTATTTGTATATTTATATATTTTTCTATTTATATATCTATCTATCTTTTTATCTATTTTGTTTGTCTATCTGTCTATCTATCTATCTATCTATTTGTCTATTTCTCTGTCTATTTTTTAAAATTTCTATCTATCTGTCTATCTTTATATATGTCTATCTTTCTGTCAATCTATTCATGTATATGTTTGTTTATCTATCTATCTATATGTCAATTTATTTGTCTATATATCTATATATCTTTCTGTCTGTCTATCTTTCTGTCTGTCTATTTTTCTGTCTATCTATATGCTTATCTATATTTCTTTCTATTTGTCTATTTATCTATTTGTTTGTCTATATGTTAGTTTATATATCTATTTGTCTATCTATCTATCTTTTGGTTTTTCTATCTGCCTATCTATCTGTCTATCTTTCTATCTATATGTTGATCTATCGGTTTATCTATGTATCTTTCTATCTATCTTTTTGTCTGTCTATCTATCTATATATCTATACTCATCTTTCTTCCAACCAATCTATCTATCTATCACTACTAAAAAACATGATAATACCAACTAAAATACCGACCAAAATATTTGGTTGGTAATTACCGACCAAAAACTGACAAGTTAGCGACCAAAAAAGCGTATCGAAAAAAAAAATTTCTACCGCCCAAATTTGTGACCAAAGATGATCATAATTACCGACCAAATATTTTTGGTCAAAAATCAGTCTACAGAGTGATTATCGAACATATTACTGACCATTTAACAACCTATTACTATAATTGCTCGGTACCATGTTTTTTCAAATTATTATTATCTTCGTACTTACCAACTATTTATGACCAAATATATAGGTTGGTATTTACGGACCAAATCACGACCAATTTAGAAATCCAAAAAGACACATCGGAGAAAAATTCTCTCGACAAAATTCCCAACCAACTATCGACAAAATATATTTGGTCGGGATTATGGTCTGTAAATTTGGGGGGAAATAGCAAAAAATATTCCCGAATGATCACCAACGATTTAACGACATAAAATATATAACCATTAAAAATGGTCAGAACAATGGTCATCCAATATATTTATAAAGTCATAATTACAAACTAAACTATCGGCAGAATATTTAGGTAGGTAATTACTAACCTTTTCATGATTGGATACCCACCATAACTCTCGACCAAATGGTATTGGTCAGAAATTAGTTTGTAAATTAGGATAGAAATAGCTAATAGAAATTATTGACTAATTACCGACCATTTAACGACCAAAAACATATTAACATTAAAATTGGTCGGTAAAGTGGACTTCCAGATCCTTATAGATTTTTTATCACTGATCATTACCGATCATATTTTTGGTCAGTTATTTTATTGTTTTAATTTTTTGATTTGAAAATTATTTGCTAAGTCATTTAACCCTAAATCATCGAAACTCCATCATTTTTTTGAATCAGAGCTGACTGTAAGCACGAAAACACAAAAATTTTAATCTTATTTCTAAATCCAGGTTAGTTTTTCTTTTTTCTCCTCCTTTAAATTGCTTATACACATCTTCTTCTCTCTAAATTATATATAGATATTCAGAATTCATTTTTCAGTAAATTCAAGTATTAGGTTTTTTTTTCTTAATTTCTTAATTTTTGCTTCAATTTTTTTTAACCTAACCGTATTTTGACTCGACACAATTAATTAAACTATAATTTTTCATTTTTTAAAATTTGTTCATCCATGATTTATATTTTTAGGTTTTTAGTGATTTTGATTTCAATTACATTATGTTTGCATCCAAATAATTTTAATGTTAATGGTTTATATTTATATAATCATATGACATTATGTATAAATGTCTATACTTTAATAAATATTATGATTAATGTTAAATCAAACTTTTAATTAATGTTAATGTTAAATGTCTATAACAGTATATATAAACTTTTATACATTTATATAATCGAATGATATTATGTATAAATCTTTATACTTAAATATATATAAATGGATTATATTATAAAAACACATTGATATGTTTATATAAACATATAATTTTTATAAATATCTATACAGAATTTACATTAAACTATCCATTTATATATTTTCTTATATAACAATTATGTAATATTAAATTATAATACAATTTTGTAAATATTTATATTACATATTTTTTTATATAAATGTGATATATATACTATATAGTATTTATAAAAGTGTTACATTTAAATATAATAATATTTAAGTAACATTTATAAAAAAATTTTATTCACAAATATTATATAGATACACATGTTTAATTATATAATTATATGTCATTTTATATAAATGTATTTATAACTATATTTATAACTTTATATAACTAAATTTTAACTATATAATAATATATAACTATATGTATAATTCTATATAACTATATTTCAAAAAAATATATACTATATGTATACTAATATATAACAATATATAATTATATTTTACTAAATTTATACCTTTATAAATGTTAAATATAATTATATCCTGAAATACATATATATTTATAATTATGAGTATAACTATATTAAAATATTTATATAAATATGTAACACTCTATATAATTAAATATAACTATATCGGTAACTAGATATACATATATGTATTCATATAATTAAATTAAAATATTTGTTTATAACATTGTATATATTTATGGATAACTATTTATCACTACTTGTATAAATATATTTTTATATAACTATTAGTTTAATTATATATAACTATCTATATTATAAGAAAAATAATTTATAACTATAAATAATTGTATCTTACTATCTGTATAATTTAAAAGTTTTATGCATTAGAATATTTAAATATTAAATTTAAATCTTATATTTAATAAATATTTGTATATAGTAGTATATAAAAAAGAATTTTACTATATTTATATCTATACATAACTATATGTATAAATATATATAATTAAATGAACAAATATATAAATCTACATGCATAAATATATGTTTAACTTTATGTGTAACTATATGTATAATCAAATGTAACAATATTTATAATTAAATGTATAACAACATACAAGATTTTGTTAAACTATATGTGTATAACTATATATAAATATTTGTATAACTTAATAAATTTCTATATAATTATATATAACTATATTTGTATCTGTATATACATTTATGTATTAATATAATTAAAGCAAAATATTTTTTTATAACGTTGTTTATATTTATATATAACCACTGATAACTACTTGTACTAATATATCAATATATAACTATATGTTTTATTATATATAACTATTTATAACTATATATATTATATGTAAAATAATATATAACTATAAATAATTGTATCTTACTATGTGTATAACTTTAAAAGTTTTATGCATAATTATATTTTAATATTAAATTTACATCTTATATTTAATATATATTTGTATATAGTAGTATATAAAAATGTATTTTACTATATCTATACCTATAGATAACTATATGTATAAATATAAAAAATTAAATTAACAAATATATAAACCTACATGTATAAATATATGTTTAACTATATGTGTAACTATATGTATAAGTACATGTAACAATATTTTTAATTAAATGTATAACAACATACAAGATTATGTTAAACTATATGAGTATAACTATATATAAATATTTTTATACCTAGATAAATGTCTATATAATTATATATAACTATATTTTTAACTGTATATACATTTATGTATTAATATAATTAAAAAAATATTTTTTTTATAACATTGTTTATATTTATGTATAACCATTGATAATTACTTGTACTAATATATCTATATATGACTATTTATAACTATATATTTATATGTAAAATAATATATAACTATAAATAATTGTATCTTACTATGTGTATAACTTTAAAAGTTTTATGCATAATTATATTATAATATTAAATTTACATCTTATATTTAATATATATTTGTATATAGTAGTATATAAAAAATTATTTTACTATATCTATACCTATACATAACTATATGTATAAATATATAAAATTAATATAACAAATATATAAACCTACATGTATCAATATACATTTAACTATATGTGTAAGTATATGTATAATCAAATATAACAATATTTATAATTACATGTATAACAACATACAACATTATTTTAAATTATATGTGTATTACTCTATATAAATATTTGTATATCTAAATAATTGTCTATATAATTATATATAATTATATATAATTATAATTATAGGCAATTGTTTTGTTAAATAAAATGATTTTTTTAACTAGTATGGAAGACAATCGTGAATGGATGTACAAGGGTTGAATAGTGAATGGAATGTTTTCTAATGAATGGGGGGATAAAGTTGATGAGTATGTAGAGTTTGTACTGAGGCATCCTGAGTGTGTGAATGGTTGTACAGTAATAAGGTATCCTTGTACTTTAGTTAAATGTCAGAATAAAATGTTTTAGAATGTTGAGACTGTGAAGATGCATTTGTATAGAAATGGTTTTGTTGTGGATTACTATGTTTGGATATACCATGGTGAGAAGCAAGTCCAACAGTGGTGTACGAGTTCAGTAAGGTTGACAGTAAGTGAATCTGATCAGATGCTCTCGCATAATATTAATCACACTACATACCATAAAATGGTTTTTGATGTTGTGGGTCATAAATTCAACCCGAATGAGGACCCCAATGCTGAGGCAATGAATTTCTATATCATGATTCGAGAAGGAGACAAACCTATATATGAGGGAAATTCTAAGCATACTCAAAGTCGTGAGGATGTTAAAAAAAGTGCTAACATAGGTGTTTGTAGGCATGGCTTAATGATATATATAAATTCATTCAAGAATTATTGCCAAAAGATAATATGATGCCAATAAATTTCTACAGCACGAAGAAGTTAGTTAGAGGCTTGGGATAACTCATACAGAACATTCATTGATGTGTGAACAATTGTATGATATATTGGGGTGATAACAGTGACCTTAACAGTTGTAAAATATGTGGGCATGTTCGGTTCAAGCAAAAGGTTATGGGTTCTAGAAATAGAATGTATATACATAAGTTGAAGGTATCGTATAACAAGATGCACTATTTTTTATTAACACCAAGGTTGCAAAGATTGTATGCATCAACCACTATAGCTAATTAAATGAGGTGGCATTCAAAGCATCATATGAAGGATGGTTAGATGTGTCACCCTTCTGATGCCCCTGCTTAGAAATATTAGGCTAGGTTTATTTACTGATTGTTTTTAGCCATTTAGTCAATCTAGATAGTCATATTCTTTGTTGCCTATGGTGGTGATCCCGTATAATTTGCCTCCAGACTTATGTATGAAGGAGGAATTTATTTTTTTGACTGTATTAGTGCCGGAGCCTACAAATCCAAAGGAGAAGATACATCTTTTATTGCATAGTTGATTGAGTAGTTGAGAAGTCTTTGGGTTGTTGGGGTTCAAACTTATGATATGTCCAAACGAGAAAATTTTCAGATGCATTCTACCCTCATGTGGACCATAAATGACTTTCCAGCATATTCTATGATGTCTGGGTGGAGTACAACTGGTATGTTGGCATGTCTGCATTGTATGGAAGATTCTGATGCTTTAGATTAATTAAGAGCGAAAAATAGTCATGGTTCGACAACCATCAGAAGTTTTTTCCCATTAATCATCTGTATCGACGTAACACCAAAGACATCATTGAGAATAGAAATGTTACTAAACAATTCCTGGGGGTTAGATATGCGGTTGATATTTTGCAGGAATTGAATAACAGAGGGTTGAGGAAGATGATAGAAGTTGATGCTGTGGTTGTGAACGTAGCTATATATATGATTTGTAGGTTGAATAAGAGAAGAATTTTCTAGGATTTGCCCTACTCATATAAATACTTGCTTAGGCATAATCTTTATATTATACATATCGAGAAGAATGTGTTTGACAATATTTTCAATATAGTGTTTAACATTATAGAGAAAACTAAGAACACTTACAAGTCAAGAGTTGAGTTGAATAAATATTGTCACCATCCTCAATTTGCAAAAAATCTTGTCACAATTAATACCTTGATGTGCCATTTTTTCTGAATAAATCACAGAAGAAAGTAGTGTTGCAGTGAGAAAAAAAAACTTAGATTTTCAGATGGGTATGCTTCTAATCTGGAGAGATGTGTGGATGCGAACAAACTTAAGATGTTTGGCATGAAGAGTCATGATTGTCACGTATATATGCTAAGGTTGTTACCAATTGCTCTTCTAGAATTTCTACCTAATAGAATATGGGAGCCAATAAGTGAGATTTCTTAATTCTTCAAGCAACTAACTTCTTCTTCATTGATTGATGAGGAGTTGAATAATCTGGATGAATAAATTCTAGTTATCTTATGCAATCCTGAGAAAATAATTCCCACTAGTTTTTTTGACTCGATGAAACATCTTCCAGTGAACTTGCCTTACGAAGCTAGGATTGATAGCCTTATCTATTATCGTTGGATGTATCCTCTAGAAATATAATATTAATTCACTAAACCAATTCTTTTCCTATGTATATATTTATATATACACAAAAATGACTTCTAAATTTCAATAATCTTTTTGTAGATACTTAAAAAAAATAAAGTATGCAATAATGAATAATGCTCAGGTTCAGGGTTCTATATCAATAGGTTTTATTATGGATGAGGCTACAAAATTCGCATCATTCTATTTCAAAGAAGGAGATCCAACTCTTCCACTTAAGGAAAAGTGGAATAAGGTTTATCTTTATGACAAAGTGGATAATGATATGTTTGAAATTTTTAAGCCTCCGGGTAAAGCAATTGACACTGAAGGGAAAAGGTATTTATCAGACTATGAATATACTACAGCTCATCTATATGTCCTAATGAATTGTCTAGAGGTTTAACTATTCATTCAATAAGTATTTACTAATAGTCAAATGATATCAATTACGTATTATAATTTACTATTTCCTATCAATGTATCAATAATTTTTAATTTCTTTTTTTAGTGATTTTGTTACAGAAAAACATAAATAGTTTCCAAACATAAATGAAGAAGCAATCAATGTCGTGACGGAGAAAAAAAACTTTTCTTTTTTTGAAAAATACATATGTTTACTTTAATGAAAATCACAAAATAATTGTATTGTTCTAATAAAAATTTATAATTATAATCCAAAGAATCTACTTAATTTTGATTATAGGTTCATAAGTGTGCAAATAAGATTTTCAATCATTATTTTCTAAGTATACCACGAGGTCCCCTAAGAGAGGTTAAAACTTACAATGGTTACCGTGTGAATAGTTTTAAATTTTACAATAAACCATATGGTAGCTACTATGCAACTGACAATACAAAAGTATGCATTAAAGGATCCATATACAATGAAACTAAATATGACAATTACTAGGCATTGGTCGAAGTGATCGAGTTAGAATTTGAAGCTTTCCAAGTTAAAAAACTATGTTATTCAAATGTGAAAGATTAGATTCAACACCACATATTAGTAG
Source organism: Sapria himalayana (assembly GCA_029783825.1). NCBI lineage: Eukaryota > Viridiplantae > Streptophyta > Magnoliopsida > Malpighiales > Rafflesiaceae > Sapria > Sapria himalayana. Next base: position 214,366 of record JAREIK010001833.1, on the reverse strand, counting down.
TGTTGTACAAAAATTTTTCAGCAAGTCCTTTAAAATTTAATGGACATAATTGGAAGTCACTCACACATAGAGACCAATTGATGATTTGGAAGGGATTTAACGTAAATATTACTACCTAAAAATTTTTATATCTTTTATTTATTCATTTGTTCACTGATTAAAAATTATTTATTTATAAATATAGAAAGTTTACAGGTGGGCATAGCCAAAGGAGTCGGTCAAAAGTGTGATCTACTAACATGCTGCCAATCGGTACAAAGACATCGTGTATGAGATCAAAGATAAATGGCTAAAGAAAAAAGAAAAAGATTTGAGTGTTCCGGATCAATGTTTTCGAGGAGTGGCATAGCAGATGAGAAGATTCGGATTATAGGAAGCGGTGTGATAAATAGATCAGAAATCCTCGCTCAGAGCACATTCGGGAGGGTAGTGGCCTATCTACACACACTTGTGGATCTTGCTTTATGTGTGACCATGAAGGAGCATTAATATTATTTCTAATTTATACTTTTTATGTTTATTACATTGTGAATTGTTATCAATTATGCCAAAAATTCATTTCTCATAAAAATTTTTTTTCACTATAATTAACTTATGTATTGTGTGTAATTATAGATACGCAAAGAGGGTAAGAAGCCCAGTGCTCCTCGCTTATTCAGACACATACACACACACACACAAAGGCTCATGATGATCAGACTTTCATTAATCAGAAATCTCATGTAGTAAATGTAAGTTTAAATAAAAAGATTAATTTTTTTTTAGTTTGAATATAAATTGAAATACTTTTCGTACATTTTTATTAGGTGAGATATGAGGAATTCTTAGCTGCTATGATTCAAGCATATTTCCATTTTACTTCAGGTTCATGTGAAGGTGCAGCAGGTAGTTCTCATTCACCAGCTCCACTAGTTGATGCGAATCAGATTTGGTATGAAGCTTTTGATGGCAAAAAGAAGAATGCCCGTCTATTGTGTCGGTTTGTCGAGATCATCATTCTACTCTCATAGATGACCAGACTATGAAGCTGAATTTTCAGGAGTAATTTCAAATTTTGTTTCGAAGATGGAGGAATTTACAGTACGAGATGCAAAATTTGATGCAGTTTCAGTTGGCAGATACTGAGCGATGCATGATCGACTATGAGAATGAAAAGGATGAGTTGCATATGCATTTTGAGTGCCTTACAAAAAAGTTTCAAAAGGGAGGACTATAGTTCAACCCTGATTATCTACCTCGGATAGTTCAGCATAATGATCCAGCTACAGCTTGTACTCCATCATTTACTACAGCACGTGTAGCAACCACATAATGACTAGCAACAGTAGACAACTCTACTCTAGTACCCGACATCTCACCATATGAACCAGAAAAATCGGCAACATAATGATTATGAAACTAGGTTCGTTGATTGAGAGTATTATACACATTTTTTTCAATTCCTTAAACTTTTATTTTAGATTTAAATTTTTTATTTTATCTTGATGTTTTTAATATATAAATGCAGTATACATAGTTGTTTGCTTGAGTTATTTGGATTTTTATTTTGTTGTTTTATCTTTAAATGTTTCTGTAGGAACTGAATCATAACTTGAAGCAAAATGGTTTTTTTTTGTGTTTTTTAAGTTTCTGTAGCAGCTATAAAATTACTACTAAAAAAATTGGTTGGTAATTACCAACCGAATTGCGACCAAACCGACCAAAATTTTTAATTATCGATAGTCGGTAAAAGGTCACCAAATAGTCGGTAATCCTTTTGGAGATCTATTACCGAGCAATGATTTTAAAAGATTTGGGTCAATTTTTTATCATAATTTTTTAGGCTTTTATTGACTATTTTATGACCATTTAGTGACCAAATTATTTTGGTCAGAAAGTGGTTGGGTTTAGTTGGAAATTATTTTTCAGTAAATGGTCTCTAAATGGTCCGTAATTAAAGACCATTTAGAGACCATTTACCGACCTAATTCATTTGGTTGGAAAATGGTAGGAATATAGTCGATAATTGTTTGTCGGTGATTGGTTTGTAAATGGTTGTTAATTACCAACAATTTGAGAGCATATACCGACATTATTTATTTGGTCGGTAAATTATCAAATTTAGTTGGTAAATTATTGTCGGTACAGGATCGGTAAATGGTCGGTAATTTACTGATAGATAGTTTTTTTGTAGGTAAAAAATTTAGCGATGAGCAAAATTGTGACAAATTTTTTTGGTCGGTAAATGATCCCTAATTGGTTTACTGACCAAAAAACACCGAATTACAGACCAAATATTTGGTCGGTAATATGGTGATTTTTAGTAGTGTATCTATCAGTATAAGTTTCTGTCTATCTTATTATATGTCTATTTATCTATCTTACGATCTAATAATATTTCTATATATATGTCAATTTATCTATCTATTTATATATCTATTTATTTCTCTATCTATTTGTCTATCTATCTATCTATCTTTCTATCTATCAATCTATCAATCAATATATTTATCAATCTATCTATATATCTGTTTATCAATCTATCTGTTAATTTGTCTATCATTCTGTAAATCAATCTTTCTATAAATTTGTCTATCAATATATCTATCTATATATTGATATATCTGCCTATCATTCAATCTGTCTATATGTTTGTCTATCTATCTATCTATCTATGTATTTTTCTATTTATCTATCTATCTATTTGTCTAATTATTTATTTATCTATCTGTTTATCCATCTTTCTATATGTCATTATATATGTCTGTCTATCTATCTGTCTATTTGTTTATCTATATATCTATCTATCTTTCTTTCTTTCTTTCTATCCATTTATCTATCTGTCTATCTATCTATATATTTGTATGTTTATCTGTGTGCCTATTTATTTATCTATCATTCTATTTATATGTTTATATATCTATATTTCTATGTATATGTCTATCTATCTATCTATTTATCTATTTATCTATCTATCTATCTAACTATCTGTCTGTCTATATCTGTGTGTCTGTCTGTCTATCTACCTATTTATTTATCTATCTATTTATTTGTTTGTCTATCTGTCTATCTATCTATCTGTAAATATGTCTATCTAAATGTTTGTATATCTATATGTCTATCTATCAATATTATTCCCTATTTGTCTGTCTGTCAGTCATTCAATCTATTTGTGTATCAATCTGTCTATTTTTCTTATTTATATGTATATATATATATTTGTATATTTATTTGTGTATATATCTATCTAAATATTTATCCAACAATCTATCTATCTATCTAACTGTATGTCTATATATCTATCTATGTTTCTTTTTGTCTATATATATGTCTATCAATATGGATTCATATCTTTCTATTTATATGTCTATCGATCTATATATCTATCTATCTATCTGTCTATCTATTTATATACCTATCTATTTCTATATTTATCTATCTATCTACTTGTCTGTCTATCTATCTATCTATATATCTGTCTATTTATATTTATCTATCTATCAATATGTATATCTAACTCACTACAAGAAAATGTTTGTTTTGCTATGAACATCAGCTATGAAAATTTTTCCTAGCTAATTCGTGAGTGATTAGCTAGTTAATAGCATGAGATGTCATATTTTACAGTGTAATACAAATTTGTGATGGATATGTGATGGACTAGAGATAGAAATTTTTGATTGAAACTTGTCTTTGCCTAATATTATCAGTAGATTTTTGCACAAATAATGATGTCATTTTTAGCAACGAATTTAGTGATTGATTTTCTCTAGCTAATTAGATTGAGACAAAATCTGTCAATAAATAATTATATAAAAAATATTTTTATGAATTTTATTATTTGTACGCTATTAATTCTTAAATGAAACTTTCACAAATTATATGCATTTAGCTATGGAATTTTCCTTATCTATTTCGGCTCTGGATTATTTCCAACACTAATCTATATTGATTTATTTTTTCTATTTTTTTAATATTATTTATTTTAATATTAGATTTAATTTTGAAAATTAAAAGTTTTTCATAGTCTATAGGATGATGGATCCTTTAAAGACACCTTCTCCTCATATAATTATTAAAATATAATATTATAAATAAATAATAACAATAATATAAAATACGAATAAAAATTAATATTTGTAAAGACTAAAATAACAATTTTAATGATTATAAAAATTTAAAAAATATATAAACAAAATGTTTTTATTAAAATTTTTAATAATGAAATTAAAATATTTAATTTAAAAAATATTAAATAATTAATTCTATAAGTATAATAATTTTTTAAGATATTTTAATAAATAATGAACATACATAAAAATTTCTTCTAGTAAAAAGCTAAAATAATTAATTGTATCATTAAATAAAAAATATTTATAAAAATATCTGAATTAATGAATAAACAAGTAATTATTTATATTATTTAAAGTACAAAGAAATATTTTTATGATTATATGAAACTTTACAAAAATAATAACTAAAAGATTTGAAATTTTTGAATTATAAAATAAAATTTCAAATTTTTTATAAAATATAAAATAAATTAAATTAATATTTAAAGATATACATAGATATTTTATTTAAATCAACAAAAAAGTGTATGATTAAAAAAAATATCTCCATGTTGTTATTAAAAGAATACTTTAAGGATTTTTTAGGGTTTAAAAATAGTTATTTAAAATATTACTAATTATATTTTTTGTTCTAAAAAAAATTAAATTTCCCCAAATTTTAATTGAATTCAAGTTTTATTTTTTGCCCTAATGAAATTTTAATTGATAAGAATTAAACAATTGAGTAAGCTTTTTTTTATTAGCTTTTAATATTTCATTTTTATTTAAATAATAAATATAACTTTTTTTAATGTTCTTCTCACTATAAGTAATTTTTTGAATTTTATAAATTATAAATTATATCAAATAATATAAAATTTTGTCTTTAATATTATTTCATATTATATTCATAAAAAATAATATAAATTCTTAAAAATTTAACACCATTATATATATATATATATAAAATACTTTTTTTATAATATCATATAATTATTTTTTTATTTATGAAATAATATTATAAATTTATCCACAAACTATAAATAATATGAAATGTTAACATTTTTGTATAGTTATGAATTTATATAATTTATTTATGGTTATATTAAATAATATGTTAATGAAATAAAATGAAAATTTAATTACCAATTATTAGTTTTCATGGATATTAGTAATATTTTTTTTCTTCATTTTTATAGTCATTAATAAATTTTTTTATTTCTTAAATTAATTTCATTAATTAATAAATTTCATTATATATTAACCTTAAATTTTGTTATTTATGAAATAATTTCATTTATGGTTAAATAAAATTGTTTTTAATTTTTAAAATTTTAATTAATAAATCTTTATAAATTTATTTACTTTTTAATTTTTGTCACTTTTTTTTCTATATATTTACATCCATATTTATCATTTTAGTTTTCTAAAAATATAACACTACAAAAAATAATGATTTAGTTAGGAAATTTTAGCTAGGAATCTATCCCTAGCTAAATGTGGGGGATTAGTTAGGGAATAGCAAGGATTTTATGATTTTTCTTTGAAAAAAAAATTAGCAATGGATTAGCGACAGAAAATTTTATGTAAATTCCACTCAAGGAAAGCGGGGAATTTAGCTATGAATTTAGCGATAGATTAGCGACGAAAAATTTTCGTAAATTCCCTCAAGAAAAGCGGGGATCTTAGTGACGGATTAGTGACGAAAAATTTGTATAAATTTTACTAAAGAAAAGCGAGAAACTTAGCGACGGATTTAGCGATGGATTTAGCGAGGAAATATCTTATGCTAATAAAAGCCTGAACATAGCGATGGATTTAGCGATAGATTTTTCCTAGCTAATAAAATACGGATTTAGCTACTGATTAAGAAACAAAATTTTCCTAGCTAATAAAATCCATAAATTAGAGATGGATTTAGCGATGAAATTTCTCTAGCAAATAAAATCCTTAATTTAGTAATAGATTTAGTGATGGAATTGCCTTAGCAAATAAAATCCTTAATTTATCGACTGATTTAGCGACGGAATTTACCTAGCTAATAAAATCCAATAAGTATAATAATTTTTTTCGATATTTTAAAAATTAAATTAACATATATTAAAATTTCTACAAATATAAATGTAAATTAATTCATTGTATGATAAAATAGAAAATATTTTCAAAATATCTGAATTGATGAATAAACTAGTAAAAATTAATATTATTATAAGTAAAAAAAAATTCTGATTATAGAAAACTTTTAAAAAAATAAATAATACAAATTTTGAAAATCTTGAAATATAATAAAAATAAAAAGAAAATAAATTAATATTTATAAATAAATACATAGATGTTCGCTCCTACTAAAATTTATACGAATTAAACAATTGAATATTATTTTTACAATTAGCTTTTAACATTAAGTTTTTATTAAAATAATAAATATAACTTTTTTTAATTCTCTTCTCACTTTAAGTAATTTTTTGAATATTAAAAATTATTAATGATATCAAATAATATGAAATGTTATGCCTTTAAAATTATTCATATTATTTTGTAAAAATTAATATGTATTCTTAAAAATTTATAACCATAAAATATAAATTATTATATATTTTAACATTTAAAGTATTTTTTAATTCTTAGGTGAGTGGCTAGAAGACAAATAATCTTTTTATTTATGTCTTATTATAAGAAGTTTGTTAATTTTATAACTATTTGATATTTTTTTATAAGGCTAAACATATTTTTTAATTGTTTATATATTTATTGTTTAATTAATATTATAATAAAAAATTGTAAGGTGTTTGTTTTTCATGTGTACCTTGCTACACGCACATTAATTTTGTTGAAAAAATTATGATAGTAAATAAAAAATTAATGAGTCTTTTTGATTATATATATATATTGCTTATTTAATGTTTTAATAATTAAAAATATTAATAATTTGCTAATATATACATTCACTTCTCAAGACGTGATAATCTCTAACAATTGAAGCAAACCTCCTCTTTCGGCTATCTATCTCTCGACACCGATGCATCAACATATTATCGAGGTTTAATGTATTAATATGTTATTTGATTTGAGGATACCATTTTATACATTTATTCTTCATCAACATATAATCAAAAATTAAGTTTATGCGTATTGATTCTGTTATTTATTGTTTCCGAAATTTTTCTCCTTTATCCACCATGGGCTGTTTGGATTGCATATATATACTTAATCATATACATACTCATTCATTAGTGATATAATGCATTGTAATTCTGTGAATTTTGATGGTGCACAGTAGGTATGCCTAATTAATAACTGCTTCAATATACATAACTATATACTGTATACAAAAATAGTATACATAAATATAATTGTATTTTATATAAGTGTGTTTAAACATAACTATATTTATATAACTATAAAAATAGTATACATAAACTTTTACTATATTTTATAAGTAATTTATAAAAATTGTAAAAACTTATAGTTAAAAATGTAAAAACATCTAATATTGGAATTTAAAGTATTTTAATTTAACTAATCAAACTAAGCACATCACCGCCCCTGAATGAGAGTCCCCTAAGATCGTGATAATAAACCCTCGTGTAATATCATCTTTAAATTATTTTGGGTCATTATAAACTCATTATGTACTCATATCAAATAATTACTTTTCAATGTTGTCCGAGCCACTTGTATTTATTGTATGATCAATAATTGAGAAGTTAATTCAACCATCCATTTATATTGGACCATAAAAGAAAGATTTATTATGATTTCTACGACTAGAATGATGTATATTCATTTCATGCTAGCTTAATAGCAACCAAAGGGATGACATTTCATAAGACATATGAGGGTTGATTATATTCATACTAGTACCATAATTTGATTACATTTCTAATTTGAACCAAAGAAAAGAGATTATCAATTTAATTTTAAAAATATATTTAGTCACTTACATGATTTGTATGCCATATGATCATTTTTATATCTATTATATCTTAAATTTGTAATATTTCTAAATTGTTTGTAGGAATGCAAGTCGACAGGTTGAGAGCCCACCTAAACCCAAGCTAAATCCAACACATCAACATGCATTATGTTCAAATCCATTGTAAGAGACTAAGTATAGAACTATTCATCATGTATAATGAAAATGATAAATCAGGGTTTTATTATTGTTTTGGATGGCACAACAAAGAAGCTTGAGGAAAGAGACCTTGCTTATGATGTCGCATAAAGGTATTTTGTAAGTTTTCGAGTTGATCACATAGCAATTAAAAAAATATCAAAAATAAAGTAGTGATCAAGAATAATTATTAGTCTTGCAAAGGAGCTAAAAAATCCAAATTATTGAGAGAAAAAAGAACATGAAAATAGAGTAAGCTTATAGCTCTTAAATAGCAATTACATGCATAACAAGAAATCCAAATCATTCTAATCTTCAAATAGAAAAAAAATTAGGCTTGCATCTCTTAAATTACAAAACAAAATAACAAAAATAATTTAATATTATCCATTGATACCACTAAAAGGTAGGAATATTGCTTTGAGATGTATTTTCTTAAATTAGTTCAATTTTAGAATTTTATTAAATAGATTTTCTTGACAATGAAAGTACTATTCATTTTATTTTGTTGCTTCCAAAAATAGCACTAACATTTATCTAACTTTGCAAAAAAAAATGGAATTCCTCTACAACACTAATAATAATAATAATACTTATTATTTCCATCCCTAATCTATTTATATATATACATATATATAATGAATAATTATGTTATGGAATCCAAAATAAAAAATATATATGATTTGGGTTATATTTTAGTACCTAAATTCAGGATACTCATCATTATCCCAACATAATTAAAAAAACATTATGCATAAACTCGTTTCTGCTTACTCAGTATGCAGAAACGAGTTTATGCATATGTTTATGCATACAAAGTATGCATAAACTCCATACGCATATGTTTTTATTTATGAAAAAAATGAGTTTCTACATAAACTCATATGCATACTTGAGTATATGCATACTGTATGATTAAAAGAAGGTAATTATCAATATAGGAATTTGGAAGACCCAAATCATAAATATTTTGGATTTGGGTCCCCAAATGTTATATTAAAAATAAAAATTGTAATAAAACATTATTATTTTCATTTTGGGTCCCGTTAATATTTTTTCGTATAACTTTATAACTTTTATCCACTTTTGATGCACTGAAGTGCATTAACTTTGTTTATCTCACAGAAGTTTTTAATAAATTAAAATCTACAATAATAGTTTCAGAATTCAAAAATCAATTTTTGATTCTCATAGGGCTTACCAAAATATACTTCTTCAAAGAACAATGATAGGTTCAAGTCTAGGGCTTATACCTAATTAATGATGCTACCAACCATCTAACTAGTAACTTTTTAGAAATCTTGGATTCAAAAAAACTTAATAATGATAACGCAAGTAGGATTTGATAATTTTAAGTGTTAGAATTATGATTATATGGGTAACTATATGTATACCTACATGTAACTATATTTATAGTTACATGTATAATAACATACAACATTATATTTAACTATATGTGTATTACTATGTATAAATATTTGTATACCTATATGTAAATATTTTTATAACTATATAACACTCTACAACATTAAATATAACTATATTTATAACTATGTATACATATATATAAATCTATATATTTATTTATAACTTTATATATTTATGTATAACTATTTGTATGAATATATTTATATATAACTATATGTTTAAAATATATCAAAATATTAATAGCTATATATACTATATGTATAATAACATATAACTATAAATAATTGTATCTTATTATATATATAAGTATAAAAGCTTTATACTTAACTATATTTAAATATATAATTTACATCTTATATTTAATATACATTTGTATATATTAGTATATAAAAATGTATTTTACTATAACTATACCTATACATATCTATATGTATAAATATATGAAATTATATGAATAAATATATATACCTACATGGATAAATATTAATATAACTATATGTGTAACTATATGTCTAACCACATGTAACTATATTTATAATTACATGTATTAACACATAAAACATTATGTTTAATTATATGTGTTTAACTATATATAAATATTTGTAAAACTAAATAAAACTTTATATAATTAAATATAACTATATTTGTAACTATTTATACATATATGTTTACATATATGTAAATCTATATATTTGTTTATAACATTGTATATATTTATGTATAACTAAATATAATTACTCGTATGAATATATATATATATATATATATATATATATATATATATATATATATATATATATATATATATAACTAAATGTTTAACAATATATAAATTTTTATAACTATATATATTATATGTATAATAACATATAACTATAAATAATTCTATCTTACTATATGTATAACTATAAAAACTGTATACATAACTATATTTAAATATATAATTAACAACATGTATTTAATATGCATTTTTATATATTAGTATGAAAAATGTATTTTAATATATCCATACCTATACATAACTATATGTATAAATATAATAAATTATATGAAAGAATATCTATATATACATGTATAAATATAAGTTTAATTATACATATAAATATATGTATAAACACATGTAACTATATTTATAATTATATGTATACAAACATACAACATAATGTTTAACTAAATGTTTATAACTATATATAAATATTTATATAACAATAAAAAACTCTATATAGATATTATAACATTATTTTTAATTATGTATACATATATGTATACATTTATGTAAATCTATATAATTGTTTATAACTTTATATACATTTATTTATATTTACTTATAACTATTTGTATGCATATATCTATATATAATTATATGTTTAACTATATGTAACCTATTTATAACTACATTTACTATATGTATCCTAACATATAATTATATATGAGATAATACAATTTTGTTGCACTAACTTGAAGTAAAACGGCTAAAGATATAATGTCAACAATATGTAAGCACAAATCATGAGAGTATCCGTTGATTATGCTCATATATGGTATAATACAAATAAGGGTTGTACCCTTACCTAAACCCAGCTATTGGGCCTCGGGCTCAAATATGAACTTATGTATAATAAAAGATAAAATATATGATAGGTTTGTATAGAAGAAATTTTATTTTCTTTCATATAATTCATCATTCTAACACTGCACTCTCTATGTCTCTCCCTCCATCTATAATTATTTCTATCCTTCTCTTCCTCTTTTTCTTTATGTGTCACACTCTATCTCTTGTAATTTTTCCTTCTAGCTCTTCTTTCTTGCGTGTTCTCTCTCTCTCTCTCTCTCTCTCCACCCCCTCTTTCTCTCTCCCTATCTCTCTCCCTCTCTCCCACCATTCTCTCTCCCTCTCTCCCCCTCTCTCCCTTTCACTATTTCTCTCCTCCTTCAAACTTTGAATGCCTTCCAAGTTTGTTTTCCTTTCTTTTGCATTATCATATTTTGCACCCTTTATCTAGTATTACTGTTATATCTATTAATCTTTATTGTGCTAAAAATTTCTTTATCTATGAATGTAGATTATGCAGCCACATTGCCTCGGTATTCATGATTTTTAATTTTTAAATATTGATTTGTAAATAATTTTATTTAATTATTTCTATATTTTGAAGTAATAGAATGTTTTATTTAAAATAATGATTGTGCATTATTTTTTGTAAATAAAATTGGGCAAAATGAGTTTAGATCATCAATTGATGTGCAAAATGGGTTATTAATGAATTTTTCAATAAAGTTTTTTGACTGGACTTGAAACTTTCATCAATTATGCATGTAGTCAATCAAAATTGATGGATGGAAAAAAAATTAAGTGTCCATGTAATCATCAAAAGTATCAAAATATCTCTTTTCGTGATGCAAATAGTATAATATATCATTTGGCTAAATATGACTTAGTGCCATATTATTTTGTTTGGATTTATCTTGGGGAAAGTACAATGGCTCTTAATATTGACCAAAATGAGGGTACTGAATCATTTGCTTGTGGTGAATAATCATCAAACACATACCATAGAATGATCACGTAAGCTGCTAGTGTTGACTTCTGAATGGATTACATGAATGAACCACCTAATCATGAAGCTTTGAAATTTTATGAAATACTTAAAGCTGCAGATAAAGAGTTGTGACCTGGTTGTAAAACAAATTTGCAATTGTCACTTGTGGCTCGATTAATGAGCATTAAGTAAGAAAATTATATGTCTTAGAAATTTTTTGATTAGGTGACAGAATTGATGAAGGAGATTATTTTGGATAATAATTTGATCAATAACAACTTTTACAACACTAAGAAGTTATTATGAGGAATGGGTATACCAACGAAAAAAATTGATTGTTGTTTAAATGGATGCATGCTATATTGTGGCGGTGATAGTTATTTAATTAGCTGTGAGTTTTGTGATCATCCTCGATTTAGGAAGGCACCTCATGTTGTATATACGCAACAAAAATTAAAGGTTGTTTAAACAAGATGTAATATTTTCTATTAATTCCTCGATTACGGAGACTATATGCATCAAATGCAATAGAAAATGATATGAGGTGGCATTCTGAGCATGAGGTTGAAGAATGGGTAATGTGTCATCCATCAGATTCACTTGCATGGAGCATTTTAATTATATACATAAATATTTTGCAATAGAAAGTCGAAATGTGAGATTCGGCCTCTACACTGATGGATTTCAGCCATTTGGGAAATTTGTACAATAGTATTCAACATGGCCTATGATAGTGACACCTTATAACTTTCCTTCGCGGTTGTGTATGAAGGAGCAATATATGTTTTTTCAATATTGGTTCCAAGGAAAAAAATCCAAAGACATGCTGGATGTTTTCTTACAGCTTCTTATTGAAGAGTTAAATCATTTGTAGGATAATGGCATGAATATATATGATATCTAAAAGAAACAAAATTTCATTATGCGAGTAGCCCTTATGTAGATGGTAAGTGACTTTCTTGCATATTCAAAGTTGTTTGGCTGGAGAACTATAGAACGATTTGCATGCCCATATTGCATGACAAATTCTGATTTATTTACCCTCAAATTTAGTGGTAAACAGTCATGGTTTGATAACTATCATAAGTTTCTACCTAAAAATCATCCATTTCGAAGAAATAGAACCACATTTTGTAAAAATAAAACTGTGATGAATGTTGCACTAGCAGTTCGTTCAGGAGATGATATTATGACAAAGATTCAGAGTTTGGGTTTGAAGGTAACTGAAAAAGAAGCTACTGGAAGTAATAGACGAATAGATAAATTATTTGGCTGGAGGAAAACATAAAATATTTTGGGACTTGCCCTATTGGAAGTCGAATTTAATTCATCATAACTTAGATGTAATGCATATTGAAAAATAATATGTTTTACAATGCTATCAAAGCTGTCCTTAATGTAGATGGAAAAACAAAAGACACTTTAAAATCAAGACAAGAGCTAAATGATTACTGTTGACATCCTGAATTGAAACTGAATGAGGAAATAAGAAAATTCACTAAAGCTTGCTACACACTTGATAAGAAGGCAAGATAGTTATTGTGTGAATGTGTTAAAAATTTGAAATTCCCTGATGGATATGTGTCAAAATATGGGTAGATGCGTGGATAAGAAGAATCTTAATTTATTTGGAATGAAAAGTCATGACTATCATGTATTTATGCAGAGATTAATACCAAATGCATTCTGTGAAATACTTCTCCTAAGTGTTTGTAAGGTCCTTATAGAACTTAGTTTGTTTTTCAAACAGCTAACTACAACCACAATCAAAATAGATGACATGTTGAGGCAGGAGAATAACATTCCACTTATTATTTGTAAGCTTAAACTGATATTCCCACCGAGTTTTTTTTTGACTCAATGGAGCATTTTCCAATCCATTTGGCATATGAAGCAAGGATTGCAGGGCCAGTGCAATTTAGGTGAATGTATCCTTTTGAGAGGTAAATACATATAATTTTCCATGTTATATTATTTCGTACAAAAAGTAATATTGTAATTTAATCTAATTGAAATCTAACATTATGATTATAGGTATCTTTGTAAGTTGTAATTGAATGTTAGAAACAAGGCAAAAGTTGAAGGTTCAATTTGCAATGCATATTTAGTAGAAGAAGCATCATCATTTTATTCTTATTATTTTGAGGACCATGTCAATAAAAAGAATAGAAATGTTCCACGAAATGATGAAGATAATGTGATGGTAGAAAATGATTCTATGGACAAACTATCTATCTTCAAGCACCCTAGAAGAGTATTTGGAAGAGCAATGAAAAGATGTATGATAGATAAAGAGTACAAAGCAACCCGGAGCTACATTTTACTTAATTGTAAAGAGGTTGTATCATATATTGAGTATGTATACCAAAAATGGTTGTAGGTTTAATTAAGTTTAATTTTATCTTTAATAGGAATTATTAAAAATTGATATACACCCTTCTATCTCTTTTTATATTTGTACTGTATTTATGTTGAGCAGTTAAAATATAAGCAACTAGTAATTTCTAGCAATGATGTCGATTATATGTTAGAAACTAAATTTGCGAATTGGTTAAAAAATTATGTGAGAATTATTATGTTTTAAAATTTTGAATTATTTAATTTATTAGTATCTTTTATTGGTTAATATCATTTTTTTAATTTATGTCATATGCAATTGTTCCTTCAAATGAAGATTCTAATATTTTCATTCAGAATTTAAGTAAAGGCCCATTTAGATATGTGACAACCTATCCTGAGTATTTTATTAATGGATATAAATTTCACACAATCGGCCACTCTTATTATAAAATAACAATGAATAGTGGTGTATGCATTAAAGGCTCATGTTATATTGCAGATGAAATTGATTATTATGGTCAACTCAAAAAAGTTATTGAGTTGGAGTATCCTGGAATCAAAAATAATAGGATTATATTATTTAAGAGATGAGTGGTTTGATCCTACATGAAATGTGGGTACAAAGATTTATTCAGATTATAAGTAGTGGATGTTAACCATAAACACAAATATAATCGATATGAGCCATTTATTATGGCAATTAAAGCTACTCATGTATATTATTGTACATATCCGAGTTTATCTCGTGATAAGAGAGATTGGTGGGTGATTTGCAAAATCAAAGCTCGATCAAAATTTGAAGTACCAACATCATAACAAAGAAGTGTAGACTTAGATATGCACCGACATTCCAGGAAGATGACATAAATAATATTGAGCCTGTAAATGTAGATGAAGATCTAGAAAATTTATGAGACTCAATTGGTGGCATAATAGAAATTAAAGATTATCAATTTCTATTTGAAGATGAGTTCGAACTTCTATTAGAATTAGACGAAATATCAGAAGATCCATTAGAGGATGGCAGTGATGCCGATAATTAAATTATTATAATATTTTTATAATTTAAACTATCAATGACTTTTTATATTTTGTTGAAATCTATCTGTGTGTTTTATTCGAAAATGCATGCTTGTTCATCATATCTCTAATATTTGTTCTATGTTTATTTTGTATAGCTAATGGTGCCTAAAAAATATGGTCGTGGTAGAGATCGAAAGAAGAAGTGATTGTACGAAATTGGCTCTAAGGGAGTGGCATCTTGTTGTAGTAGTCGTACTTCTAATTCATCTGTCTCAACGATGATGGATGAGTCAGTTGAACAACAAGCACTGGAAACAAATAAATGTATTATAGTTATGGACACCAAAATGAAAAAGAAGGATGAGCAATATCTAATTTGAAGGAAAAATATATGAAATTAAAGAACAGAATGATGAGCAGTATACTAATTTGATTGATGAAATGCAAAAAAATTAAAGAAATGAACAATGAGATGAAATAAATTAAGAATGTAATGTACGGTAGATGTCCTATATGGAGTCATAGTTAGCGACATTGGCGGAACAGATAGAATTCCAAGATCCAGTTGCGAATCCACACAGGAGAGGCTAGCATTCCCTACAAATTATAAGGATGATTGAGTATGAAAATTATTTCTTAACTGTTATTTATTTTTTTCTATGTGCAGCAAATAATTATGATATTATTTTGCAGGTTTCAATTTCTGTTATTCTGGTTTTATTCTTTGCTTTTCTAGTTAACCTAATTATGAATCTTTGTAGGACATATTATGTGAGACAAAAGAAAAAATCATGATTTAAAGCATTCAAACATTATCAAGTTCATTCTAATGCTTGGGTCATATATTTATTGATTTTAACTTTATCAAAAAGAGGGCTAGCTTATCTTATCTTTATTATTCTCAAAACATTTTATTTTTGCACTCTCTTTATCTCTAAATATAATTGCTGGACATCTTTTAGATTTTTTTTGAAGTTGTATCACAATTAACTTAATTTGTGTTTGTTCATGTCTATAATAATTATTTTTATATATCTGTGAATATGTATTTGGGTCTCCTAATTCTTTAAGTATAGTTTTAGCCTATTATAGGTATATAAAAGCCTATTTTTAGTAGCGACAGTAGTGGCAGCGATGATTGCGATGGCAGTGATGGTAGCGGTGGTAGAGAAAGTGGCACCGGCAATGGTAGCAGTGGCACGAGTGGCATTGAAAGTGGGAGTAATAGAAATGGCAACAAATGCGATATATACGTACTTATATAGTCAGTATATACGTACATATAATACTATAGTATTTTATGTACACATATACTGAGTATATATATGTACTCAGTATATATGTATGCATAATACTATAATTATATGTAAATATACTACAGTAATATATGTACGAGTGAAATGCTAGTATATATGTACATATTTACTACCGAAATATATATTTATCAAAACATAGTTTTTTTATTTATTTTGATTTGATTGGGTGATTTAAATTTCATACAGATATGGTACGACGTTGTTTCCCATACGAAGCTTGTATAAGTAAAAAGATATTTAAACAAACATGATGCACCGTGACCTGGACAACTTTTTCGCAACAAAGAGTTGGTGATTGGAGGAGCTGAGGGAGCTAAAGCAATGTCAATGCATGAATAGATTATACTTTATGCATTGTCTGTAGGTACCTTGATTAATAAGATGTAATATAACTTTGTTATTTTTTTTGTTTCAGTTATTTAAAAATTTGTATTAAAATAAGTCATCAAATTAATCTTTTTTTGTTTAATTTAAATTTTTATTTATAGTTTCTATTTTTATTAAATTTAATTTAAAAACCTTAAATTATTTAATTAAATTTTTGCTGAAACTATATGACAATCAACTTTAATTTGTGTTTGTTCTTGTCTGTAATAACTATTTTTATATATCTGTGAATATGATTATGTTTCTCTGAATTTTTTGGGTAGAGTTTTAGCCTATCATAGGTATGAAAAAGCCTATTATTAGTAGTGGTAGCCACGACAATAACTATAGTGATGGTAGCGGCAGTAGCTATGGCAGAAGTGGCAGTGGTGATAGTGGTAGTGGTAGCAGCGGCAGTAGCGGCAGCAGTGGTAGTAGCGGCGGTGATAGAAATGGCAATCATGGCAGCTGAGGCAGTAGCGGTAGTGGCTGCAACGGAGGCAGCAGCGGCCATAGTGGCAGCATCTGTGTAGCGGCGGCATCAATAGCAGTAGCAGCAACCGCAGTAGCGGTGGTAGTGGTGGCAGTGGTGTCAGCAGTAGTAGCGGTGGTAGCAGCTGTAGCACCAGCACCGGCGGCAACACCGGCAGTGGCTGCAGTGGTAGTGGCAGCAGCGACAAAAGCAGCATCAACAGCTGGAGCAGCAGGACGACAATAAATGTGGTATATACGTACGTATATAGTCAGTATATACGTACATATAATTCTATAGTATTTTATGTACATATATACTGAGTATATATGTACTCAGTATATTTGTATGTATAATATTGTAATTTATATGTACAAATACTATAGTAATATATGTACGAGTGAAATGATAGTATATATGTATTTTTATACTATAGTAATATATATTTATCAAAACATAGTTTTTTTTTAAATTTATTTTGATTTGATTTAGTGGTTTAAATTTCTTATAAATGTGGTATCATTTTCTTTCCCATACGAAGCTAGTATAAGTGAAGGAATTTTTCAATAGATATGAAGCACTGTGACTCGGATAGCTTTTTCGCCGCATAAAGTTGGTGATCAGAGGAGTAGAGAGAGAGAAAGCATCGTCAATGCATTGATAGATTATACTTTATGCACAGTCGGTAGATATATTGATTAATAAGATGTAATATAATTTTTGTTATTTTTTTGTTTTAATTATTTAAATAAATGTATTAGAATAAGTTTTAAATGAATTTTTTTTGTTTAATTTAAAATTTTCATTTATAGTTTCTCTTTATATTAAATTTAATATAAAAATATTAAATTATTTAATTAAATTATAATTTAAGTTGTATGACAATCACCTTTAATTTGTGTTTGTTCATGTCAATAATAAATATGTTTATATATATATGTGAATATATTTGAGTGTCTTCGAATTTTTTGGGTAGAGTATTAGCATATTATAGATATGTAAAAACCTATTATCAACAGCAGTAGCAGCGGCGATAGCGGTGGCAGCGAGGGTAGTAGTGGGGGTAGCAGCTACTACAGTAGTGGCGGTGGTAGTGGTGGAAGCGGTAGTGGCGGGAGCGGTGGCATTGGAAGCAGTGGCAGTGGCGGCAACAACAGCAGTAGGGGCTGCACCGAAAGCAGTGATGGTAGTGGTGGTAGTAGTGGCTGCACCGGAAGTACCGGCAACACCGGAAGTAGCGGCAACACCGGAAGCAGAGGCGGTAGTGGCAGTAGTGGCGGTGGTGGTAGCAGTGGAGGTAGTGGCGAAAATGATAGTTGTGGCAACTTCGGCATGCAGCAGTAGCACAGGCAGCAGGGGCAGATGCAGCCACTACCGCGGCCAGTAGCGGTAGTAGCAGCAGCAGCGGCATCGGCAGCATCGGCAGCAGTGGTGATAGCAGTAGTGGTATTGGCATCGACAACAACAGTGGTAGTAGCAGCGGTAGTGGGAGCAACAACAACATCACCAAATGCAATATATACGTATGAATAATGTCAGTATATACGTACATATAATACTATAGTATTTTATGTACATATATACTAAGTATATTTGTACTCAATTTATATGTACATATAATACTGTAGTTTTTATGTACATATACTATAGTAATATATGTCTGAGTGAAATACTAGTATATATTTACATATATACTCAAGGATTATATATTTATCAAAACATAATTTTTTTTTATTTTAATTTGACTGAGTGGTTTAAATTTCTTACAGATATGATACTGCATTGTTCCTCATACAAAGCTTGTATAAGTGATGAGATTTTCACTAGACATTATGTGCCGTGACTCGGACAGCTTTGTCGTAGTAGAAAAATTATGATCAGAGGAGTTTAGGGAGAGAAAGCAACATCAATGAATGGATATATTATACTTTATGTACTGTCGGTAGATACATTGATGAATAAGATGTAATAAGATTATGTTATTTTTTTGTTTCAATTATGTAAAATATTGAATTAGAATAAGTTATTAAATGCTTTTATTTTTTGTTTATTAAAAATTATTTATAGTTTCATTTTTTTATTCAATTTGATATAAAAATATAAAATTATTTAATTAAAAAATTTTAAAATAAATTAAATTCTGAAAATAGTTTTGAAATTAAAATAGCTAGGGAAATAAACTATTACTAAATTAGCAAGGGAAAAATCCCATGCTAATTTAGCTAGGGAATTTTCCCTAGTTAATTTAGTTGGGAAAATCTTAAATTTAGCGACGGATTTTTTCGTCTCTAAATTTATTTAGTTAGGGACTATTTCCGTCACTAAAATTCAGTGACTAAAATTTAGCTTGGGAATCTTCTATTGTTATTTAGTTTAACGATAGAAAATCTCATTTAACTTGCTAATTTAGCTAGGGAATTTGTCTTTTTTAGCAAGAGATTTTTCAGTCGCTAACTTTTTAGCTATGGACACTTTCCCTTACTAAACTTTAGCAAGGAGCACTTTAGATAGGGAACTGATCCATTGATAATCCATCGCTATATCCCATTTAGTTACAGAAAATGCTCATTTAGCTAGGTAACTATCCCTAGCTATATGAGATTTTTCTTGTAGTGTAAAAATGCTAAGGCAGGGCATTCAAGCACTTAAACAATTTTTCTTATCTTTACAAAGATAATAATCTCAAGTGTTTCACGTCAATACCAGTTTCGAAAAATTATGGTAATTACGCTTGTTAAATGCTTAATTCTTCATTATAGTTTGGCATACATTATGAATATTACTAGAAATTAGTTGACTCTTTCTCGGATTCATGGCTTCATGGTTTTGGTTGCATTTTTTTGTTCGTCAACATGGCTAATTGAAGTTTCATATCATGAACTAGTTAGAAGCATAATAATAGACTCATGCATCCATGTCATTGATAATGGCAAAATAACTGTTAATAGAAAAGTAAGCGCATGTGAGTAATGATTTATCTCTCTCCAAACTCTTTGAGTGTTTTTGCCTATTTCTTGATTCTCATCCTCATCTTCTATTTATATGTATTCTTCATTTTCACACTATATAGTGCTTTAAATCATCATGATCTGCTTAAGGTATGTATCATTTTTATTCTATACAGGTCTTCTTCATCCTTATAACTATAACTACAATCACTCTATACAGTTGGGAGCTAATAGTTCAGAAGATGTATCTAGATAGATTCGTTCTCTACTGAGTGCTGTATTAAAGGAGTGCCCAAATCTAGCAAAGGATTTTGCACCCATTTCTTACCTAAAATGTCTCCCCTTAAGGTATCTTACTAACAACATTTCTCTATATTTGTACTCTTCTTTGACACATAGAGTTTCTTTTTCATCATTTCCCTGTGCTTTTATCCTCTGAGAAATGTGTTTCAAATAGGATTAGTAATAAAAGGTATAGAATGTTTCATGAGATTTCATGCAGATGCAATGACATCTAATGTGATTGCATCCTCTCCTTAGATAAAAATTGGTTGTCAGAAAGGTAATATCTATCCTTTTTCAACTCCTTAGGATGTTTTAAATGTGGTTATGAGTTTAATTTATGCTTAGTATTTGCACCAAACATTACAGGGTTGCAACTTTACAAGGAATTAGAGGATTGGTGCAGTCATGGTGGAGTCACTTTAAGTTCAGAGAACTATGGTTTGTAGATTGTTTGCTTCATCTTTCAAAGTGAGAAAATTTATTTTCAGTGTTGGGATGATCATTTTGCTATAATATTTATTGGTGTTGTTGATGGGACTTGTGAAGTCATTTTTCAAACTCTCATGTCTTTGTTTTCTTTGAGATATGAGTAAGGTTCTAATATATAATTTTTCATCTTCCTAAAATTTTAGTAACTTCTTGATAGAAAATTGATCTATATTCTTCTAGAAGATGGGACTTCTGTTTCTACCTAGGTGGCATGGTGGAGGAGCTTGATGGGCATACTGATTTTATTCACAAGTAGTTGTACAATGAATGGCTTCTTTGGTTAGATGAACAATTGTTGCTAATGAGTTGCTGAGTTAAAAAAAAGCAAGCTATATATCTACCAACTGAATCTTGCTTGATAGAATCACCATAAAATTTATAGAGTTATTTACTTAATATATTCACACTCATAAGTTATAATGATAATACATAAAAATATTTTTTTATTTATTAATTCAAGTTTTTTACCGAAACATTCACTAAATATGTTAATTATCAATTTGGTTTAATTTTACTTCTTTGCTAAGTGGGCTTTTAGTTTGCATTTAATTTGTTATTTTAGCTATAACTCAGGCCTAATGTACTATGTGTATATGTTTATTGGTTTCTTAATCTCAAGTTTAATTTGTATAATGTGTGATTTGCATTAGTTAATTAACTAGACCCTCCACTTGTAGGGGTATGAAACCAAGAGATCAATTGATGCAGGTGATATTTTCGAAGGGAAGAAGATGGAACTTATGGTATAGTAATGTATAAATGAAATTTGATTTTTATAAAAATTTTTTAAATTTTATATTGTGAATTGATATCTCTATTTTGGTTATCTTGGTAGTTATTCTATATCATTCAGTGATTCACAAGAAATGTACTCCACAAAAGTGCTACATTAGAGCATGCCTTAAAAGTAATGTAGGCTACCCTTTTTTGTAACCTTAGCTCTAAATGTTGTTTGTTTAGAGAAATCTCAACCTAAAGTTTTACTTTCACCTCAATTCACAACAAAATGCTAATCAACTATGATATAAAGATGATTGACTCTACATTGGGTGTTAGCTTAAACTAACATTTAGGAATCTTTGGGTGGTAGGATTAGAAGGATGAAGGATTGCATACTAATAATTCTCTTTTACAAATGTCTTGTGTAATTATATAAATACTAATAATGGTTTTCATAATAACTTTGAAGTTAAATTTGTTTATGAAAGAATAATATATTAAGATGATTGATCACTCATGAGATTTTTGTATAACTTAGTCTCTTCAAACACAGTCTCTTCAAAGTTATCGGGTAAAATTGTTGAGATATTTATCTCTCTTTGTATATCTTGTTAAAGCGAGAGCCTTGTGTACTTGGGTATGAATGTGATCTTCATATCTATCTTATCTTATCATAATATGTGGAAGGATTTAAAATATGAAGGCTAGATATGAAAACAAATTGTGCCAGTATCTTATCTTGACAATCTTACCTCAAAGATTGAAGAGATCAATCATAAAAAATCTTGAATTCAAGAATTACTATTCTTCGAATTTGGACAGATTTTTGTTATCACATAATGATGTGATAACTTATTAGATAGTAAAATATATTTATTTTAACATTTGAATAAGTCATAAAATTGAAGACCAAATGGAAGAACATATCCATCCATTATTTGAATTCCACAAGAATTTTAAAATTGGATTTTTAAATATATCAATTATCATAGGTAGTTACTAATTTATTACTATAAACTATTATGAAATCTCTCATTTATAGAGATTGTTTGATAAATGTGTAAAATAAGTGTTTTAAATCTTTATATCTAAGTATATTGCATGGTAATTCATAATATTTGTAAATCCAAAATGAGATTATTATTCCTACTTTGTTATAATATCATCAAATCATATCCCCCTCCAATTCTATCCAATCAAACACAGCCTAAATAGTAACTAGTAATGAAGAAGCATTATAAGAGCTTGTACAAGCTATCATTTTTCTAATCATGCTTTTCCTGTTGTGATAGATTTTATTAATGTATTAGAATGTATCAATCATAAATGACATGGGACTCATTGAAATTTTAATTTAGAGATTTTGGGAGCTATATCTCCTTCCATCATCAGCATGCTCATAACTATTTGTATGCTTGAAAGGGTTGCAGGTAGCAAAAATTGCTCATTTCTCTACACTAACACATTGCTTTTTTGACTAAATACTACCATCTTCAACATTGAGAGAGTTGTTTCGGGCAAAGTAAGGGAACAATCATTCTGAATTTGCATTTAGAAATATTCAAAGACATGTATTCTTGCCTGAAATTAATGCTATGAAAGTTGAAGATCCAGGAAGTGGTGATGATGGTGAGGCATAAAATTCAACTCTTGGATTCACCAACTTAGTCTCTCTTAATGATGCCTCTGATGAGTTCTTTGATGTTACTGATGCCATTGAGTTCTTTGATTTTGACCATCTGATTAATGGATGGTCTTATGAAGTGAACTCTGATCTTCATGACTCTTGTACCCTAAAAATAAATGTTTTACAACTTTCAAAAAGGTCTTATTAAACACAATCTCATTTTTCTAATTATGAAGTATTGTTTTGCAGAATATCAAACAATCTAAGTTATCTTCCAAAACTATTGTCAAGAAGCTCCATGATTTTGATGGTTATACCCATTTTTTCAACTATTTAATATTTTCCATGATCTTCTATACTTATTGATATATTTATATATATTTGAGATGAGTGATTATAATGTGATTTAACAAGTTTAGAAGTAGTTGATAAATTATATATTTATTTTGCACACAAACATAACACACTACATGCATATAAGTGCACACTACCATTCCACACACGCATCCACTGTGCACACTATCACATGGCACATGCCAATCTACCACCTGATTTGTGTCACACTACATACACATTGAGACTGCTGCACACAGGCATGTGGTACATTCTAGACTACCACTGACACATGGCTGACTTCCAAGTGGTGCATGCCAGACTGCCACATGATGTGTCACCCTATTATTTCACACTAAACTGACATATGATGTGTCACCATATTAGTGCATGCCAGACTACCACATTAGGTGTCACCCTATTATTTCATGCCAGACTACCACATGATGTGTCACCCTATTATTGCATGCTAGACAGTCCACTGATGTGTCACACTATTATTTGCACACTCAATCCACTTCCTTTGATTTCATGTCAAAAAGTAAACTCATAAAAAACTAATAATCATAAATGTGTAATGAGAAAATTTAAAAAATATAAACCCTAATAGTATGAAAGACAATATTCATAAACTAACATTTTTTCTAGTTTTGCTTTTTTTGAAGTTTTGAATCATATATCTTAAAATTCATTGCTTTTTAAGACTTTTTATTGAGATCCATTAAACATATATAGAAATTAGCTACGTTTGTTCTTTGTTTCTTGATTATTTGTGCGTAGTTTTCCTATAGATGGACATCATTGGGTTGTATTGTGATGCGATGTGAATTACACTTTTAGGGAGGAAAGGAACTTTGGAATATTTAGCAAGCTGGATGTTTGTACATTTGCTCTTAATATTTATGATGAGCGAAATATTCTGAGATTCATAACTGATTCCTGTGCTCATGTCTGCTACATTTCACCCACATATATCACACTTGTCTACTGCTGTTAGTTTATTCCTTCATGGTGATTTTAAATTTTCATCTCTCTCTTCAATATAAGGAGTGGTTGCACAATGGAGTTGTACCTGGGGCACAAATATTATCATGCAAGATTGGAGACTCATGCTTGAGGTAAATGGAAATAGGGACCAGCTTGACACGGGCCCTAATAGTTGTAGTGGAGGTTGGTTAACTTTTATTAGTCATTTGTATTTACTCTAGATAATGATATTCACATGGTGAAAACACTTGCTTTTATGTAGCATAAATGTGATCTCATCAATATGGGATTTGGCGAGCCCACTTTACTTCTAGATTATGGTTGTTTTGTTGATTGTGTTAATGAAGTATAAGCTATCGCTATTAACAATTGAAGCAGGATGCCAGTCGAGTAGAGGGCCAATAGTTGATGGTGGTGTTGGGATCAGCGTAAGTGCTCCTGGTGGTGCCGTGACTCCAGTGCCCACATGGACTCTCAAAAAGTGCATGCTGATGAATGGAACATAAATGACCTCTCCATCTACTTGTGGAGGAATTGCATAGCTCATTAGCGCAATGAAGCTATGTGATTTTTAATTATATATTTTTCTATTTTGGTGTGTTCTTTGTGTAGAAATTGATGGTGTTCTCTGCACAACATTATGTAGATCATATGTATTCCTGTGGGTCCATATGTTGTAAGGAAGGCTTTAAAGAATAAATCAATTCCTATTTCTTAGTTGCCTAATGATAAACTATCTACAGGCCATGGGCTCATTAAATTTAACAAGTTATATTTCTATTCATATGTCTTTGTTCTTTGAAATCTCATTCTGACCAGAGCTACCTTCATGCTTTGATCGAAATCTCATTCCTCTTTTGCCTCTTCTATTATCCACCTGCTGCATCTCCTTTTTTTGCCCCTTGTACTATTCTTTCTCTTGGGTGCTTTCAAAGCCCAAGAACCGGTGGCACCCTTGGCTTGGTTTTAAATTATTTTTATTCCATCTGCATTATTCGTGCCTTGTAGGTTCAACCAAGGTCCCATCTTCATTCAAGTAATCAAAGATATTGTCATCATCTTTTGGAAACGAGAATCTTGTAATGGGAGACAAGTGGGTTGATATATATCTTTGGCTTGCATGATCTTTACCTCCTATGCTCCTGCTGCCAAATAATCTTTTTGAAGAAAGAACATTAATGTTGTTGCTACCAACAAAATTTTGTGCCATACCCATGATGGTACTGTACAGGCTCTATTCACCATTGTGATAAACATTGATCTTCATCATCGTACCTCCTAGCTAGACTAGTTTTTCTTCTTTGATTATGTTCATCTTGAAACATACAAAAAGGATCTTTCTTTGGACTGACTTTAGGCCATCAACCATGGAGAGGATGGATCTTTGAAGATCAGGCATGAAAAATAGAAAAAGCTCCTTGTTGATGAAATCTCTGTATCTTATAAACTACCCCTTATGGTCAAGGTATTTTCACGGCTCAAAGTGTTGAAACCATGTTTTTATTGCTGAAGGCAAGCTATATCACATTTCTATCATGTTCATCTATCCATACAAAAGCCTTCTTGTGTCTCTGTAGCTGCTTGAGACACTATCCCCCCCCACTATTTATGCTTGTTCCAAGCTTGTAGTACTTTATCATCCAACCCTTTGTATTACCTCCCAAGCTTTCTATTCATGACTTGTATTCAGGCATGGTTTAGAAGGGTACAACTTTTCCACTTGTATGATTAGGGTGATAAACTCAAATAAGAATCATTAAACTAAGTAAAGACGACCATAAACAATGAATGAAATTGATCACTAAATCTTTAATGTGCGAGCCATCATGATCCTGATATGCCATTATCATGAGATGACCTTATCTCAATGCTTTGACACTATCTTATTGCTTATGCTATTGCAACCCAATAATCTATTTGATGTTTTCAATTTCTTTATATCTCAACTTAGACATCGATAGACCATCCTTCACATCAGCATCAATCACTTCTTTGGACGGAATTGAGGATAGAAACAAAGAATCCACCCACGTTGCAGGTGAATTCAAAAGATATACCTAGTTGATGGAATCAGTAATGGGAAACATTGTTGGACTGGAAGCAAAAAAGATTTCATGAGCTATATATTTTATGTACATTGGATTTTTTGTGTTTTATGATCCTTATTGTTCAAAACCAAAATGCATCATAAGTTTTAAATATTATGTTCAATTATAGTATCATGGAAGTTCAATAAACTAAAAATTTTCATGTGATTAATGATGATTTCTTCATCCAGATTATGTATGGGTCAATTCTGAAGCTAATGCATTAAAAAATTAAAGATAAGCTTCATTTTCAAGATGTTCCATAAGCTCTAGTAGTGGTCAGCAATATATTACTAGATTCTCTTTATATGATGATTCCAACAGCTACTGAGTAATTATTTTATTTCTTCCATGTTGTAAAACAATCAGTTGGCTATTCAATATTTGTTTTATGGATGAAATTTTGCAGAATGATGTGTAAATACTATATATGTACTGAAAATTCCATAATTCTCTCAATTAGTATACCTTATGCATATTGGTAAATGCTATATAAGTGATGATCATGTCTATAATTTTTGCTTAATTAATAAGTTGTTATCCTTTTTATCATTTAAGTTTAAATTGATATATAAGCAGAAAATGAAAGAAGTGGATGATGAGTTGAAAGAAATGAAGAATGCAATGCAATATCAAATAACTTTTATGGAGTCACAGTTAGTAGCCTTGACAAGATTAATAGCAAACTAAATTCCAGTAGAGTACCCACGAAGGAGAGCCTTGCACAAATGCACAAACTAATGATGAAGATGATGATTTAGTTTTAAATGATTATACTCCGATGTTATGTTTTTGTTTTAACCATGTAACTTTGGTATCATAATTATTTTTGATCTATTTTTTGGATTAGTTAATTATAAAAAATAATTTATAGTATATATTTTTATTAAATTTTATATAAAACTTTAAAAATACGTATCATATTTTTGTAAAAAACAAAATTGTGAAAAAAGCATAGGAATGAAAATAGCTATGGACTTTTCCCTCACTAATTTAGGTAGAAGATTTTCTATACACATTCAGTAGAAAATTATTAATTAAATATTCTAAATTATGATTAAAATTAGCAAGAAAAAATATAATTAGCTAGAAAATTTTAATCGTTAAAAAATTTGCTAGAGAATTTTTTTTTTCTCGTTAATATTTTGTGACGATGACTTTAGCTTGAGATAATTTTTATTGTTAGTCCATCGTTATTTTATTTTAATGATAGAAAAATCCCATATAGCTCGGAAAATTTACCGAGTTATTTGAGCTTTTTAATTTAGTGTGTGACAATCAATCTATCGATCTATCTATCTATCTACCTATTTGTCTATTTATCTATTTGTCAATCTATTTGTCTTTCTATCTATTTGACTATCTATCTATCTGTCAATCAATCAATCTATCTATCTATATATCTTTTTATTTGACTATCAATCTATATATCTATCTATTTGTCTATCTGTCTAGCTATCTATCTATTTATCTATTTGTCTATCTATGTGTCTATATGTCTGTTTATCTATTCATCGGTCTATTAATCTATCTGTCTATATATATGTATATTTGTATGTCTATATATATATATATCTATATTTTTTTTCTATATATCTATTTATCTATCTATCTATCATTGTGTCTGTCTATCTCTCTATTTATTTATTAGTCTATATGTCTGTCTATCTATGTATATATCTATCTATCTATTTAGTAATCTATCTATGTCTATATGCCTATCTATCTATCTGTCTATCTTTCTGTTTATCTATCTATCTATCTCTATGTCTATCTATTTGTCTTCAGTTTATTTATCTATTTATCTATTGGTTTATCTAACTATCTAATTATTTGTATATATATATATATCTATCTATCTATCTAACTTTCTATCTCTCTATTTATCTATATGTCTATCAATCTATCTATAATTTTATCTATCTATCAATCTATTTGCCTATCTATTTTTCTATATATATTTCTATCTTTCTATCTATTTACCTATCTATGTATCAATCTATTTATTAGTCTATCTTTATGTCTATCTATATGTGTATCTATCTATCTATCTACCCTAATTTTTTGTTTATATTTTTGTCTATCTATCTATGTGTCTATCATTCTGTCTAATCAATCAATCTATCTATCTATCTGTCTATCAATCTGTATATCAATATGTCTATCTATATTTTATAAATCAATCTTTTATTTTGTCTATCTCTCTATCTATCTATCTATCTATCTGTTGTCTATATGTTTATCTATATATCTATCTATCTGTCTATCTATCTGTCTATCTATCTGTCTATCTATATGGTTGTCTATTGATCTGTATAACTGTTTTTCTATCTTTCTATATATCTAATTACCTATCTATCTATCTATTTGTCTATCTGTCTATCTATCTATATATTTGTCTATGAATTTATGTGTCTATCTATGTGTCTATATGTATATTTGTCTATCTTTCTATTTAGTTATCTATTTAACTAGCTATCTATCTAGCAGTCTGAATATTTATGTGTCTATCTGTCCTTTATATGTCTGTCTATTTATTTATCAATCTGTATGTCTATCTATTTTGAAATTTATCTGTCTATCTATCTGTCTATCTGTTTGCCTATCTTACTATCTATTTGTTAATCAATCTATTTGTGTCTCAATCTATCTATTTTTCTATCTATCTATCTATCTATTTGTTTATCTATCTATCTATCTATAAATCTATCTATCGATTTATTTATCTATCTATCTATATATGTATTTTTTTATCTATCTATCTTTATATCTAGTTATCTATCTATATGTTTATCTATCTATCTGTTTAACTATCTATCTATCTATTTGTCTGACTATCTATATATTTATCTATCTATTTTTAATATATCCATTTATCTATATGTATATCTATCTATCTATTTATTTATCATTATGTCTATCTATCAGTATATTAAATCTATATATAAATTTGTTTACTCTATGTTTATCTATCTATGTATCTTTCTAATATTTTGTTGATCTATCTGTCTAACTATCTATCTAATTATCTTTCTATTAATCTATTTATCTATTTTTCTATTTTCAATATGTCTATCATTCTACCTATTAATATGTCTATCAATCAATCTACAAATCTATCTATCATTCTGTATATCTATCTATCAATCTATCTATCTATATGTCTATCTATCGGTATATCCATATATCTTTCAATATGTCTATCAATCTGTCTATCTATCTAACTAATTGTCTATCTATCTATCTATCTATCTATCTCTCTGCCTGTATGTCTATCTATCTATGTATATAAAAAATTTCTATCTATCTATCTATATATCTATTTATCTATCTGTCTGTCTATTTGTCTATTTGTCTATTTGTCTGTCCTTTTATCGGTCTATATATGTATCAAATTATCTATATATTTTTATATCTATATATCTAATTATATATCTATCTATTTCTTTATCCATCTGTCTATATATCTATTTATCTATATATCTATCTATCTATCTAACTATGTGTACGTCTGTCTATCTATATATCGATCTGTTTATTAATCTATCTATCTATTTATCTATCTATTTGTCGATATATCTCTATATATATTTGTCTATCTTTTTTTCTTTCTATCAATCAATCAATCTATTATATTATCTATCTATCTATTTGTCTATCATGATTTTTATCAATCTTTCTATATGTTTGTCTATATCTTAGTCCATTTGTCTAACTATAAGACTATCATTATATCTATCAATATGTTTATCTATCTGTCTAACTATCTTTCTCTCAATTTTTTTATCTATCTTTCAATCTATTTAACAATTTATCTATAAATCGTTCTATCAATCAATCAATCTATTTGTCTATCAATCAATTTATCTAAATGTCTATTTAACTATTTATCTATATGCCTATCGATATGTCTATGTATTTATCTTTCTTTGTTTCTATGTGCCGATCTATCTATCTATCTGTCTGTCAGTCAATCAATCAATCAATATATATATTTATCAATTTATATATCTATCTATCTTTTTGTCTATCAATCTGTCTGAATATTTATATGTCTATCTATTTTTTTCTTTCTTTATGTCTATTTAGACATCTTTCTGTATAACTATCTATTTTTTCTCTAGATGTTTCTATGTCTATATGTCTATATGTCTATCTATCTATCAATCAATATTTTTGTCTGCCTATCAGTCAGTTTATCAGTTAGTCTATCTATCAATCTATCTGTCAATATATCTGACTCTCTATATGTCTATCAATCTTTCTATTTCTCTATCTATCTATATATCTTTCTATCTATCTATTTGCTATATGTCTGTCTATCTTTCTATTTATCTATCTAACTATCTTTATATGTATCAGTCTATCTATCTATTTGTCTATTTATCTGTCTATCTTTCTATCTATGTATCTATCTACCTATCTATCTATCTATCTAACTAACTCGTTATCTATTTTTCTATATATCAATCTATATATCTATCTTTCTGTCTAGCAATCTGTCAAACTATATTTCTATCTATCTGTCTATATATCTATCTATCTATCTTTATGTCAATTTATCTGTCAATCTATTTATTTGTCTAATAAATGGTCTAATAATCTATCTATCAATATATCTATCGATCAATCTATCTATTTGTCTCTATGTCTATCTATCTATCTATCAATTTATCTATCTTTCTATCTATTTATTTGTTTATGTATCTGTCTATCTATATGTCTATTTATCAATCTTTCTTTTTGTCTATCAATTAGTCTATCAATCTATTTATCAATAAATCTATCTATCATTCTATCTAACTATTTATATATCACCATATCTATAAATTTATCTACTTATCAAACTATATCAATCTGACTATCAATTTGTTTATTTATATGTCTATCTATCTATCTGTTGATCTCTTTGTCTATTTGTATGTCTATCTGACTATCTATCTGTCTATCTATCTCTCTATTTATCTAAATATCTATCCATTTGTTATTATCTGTCTATATGTTAATCTATCTGTCTATCTATCTTTCTTTCTTTCATCCTTTCTATTCATCTATCTATCTATCTTTTTTATCAATCTATCTATCAATCTATCTATTAATCTTTTATTAATATATCTATCAATTTTTCAATCTATATCTATCTAAATATCTATCTTTCTAAATATCTATCTTTCTATCAATCTACCTGTGTATCTTTCTATATCTCTATCAATTTTTCTTTTTATTTATCTATTTGTATATCTATCTGTTTCTCTATCTATTTGACTAATTTCCTATATATCTATCTATCTATCTACAATATGTCTATGTGTTTATCTATCTATCTTTCTATCGACTTATTTATCAATCTTTCTATCTATATATATATACGTTTGTATATCTATTTGTCTATTTATTTGTCTATCTATCTATCCATCCATCTATCTATTTGTCTCTGCATCTGTCTAATTATCTATTGTATATCTATTTGTCTATGTGTTATCTCTATTTGTATGTATATCTATCTATCAAACTATGTATCTATCTATCAATCTATGTATCTATCTATTTGTCTATATATATTTCTATCAATCTATTTATTTATTTATAAATCTATTTGTCTGTCTATCTGTATGTCTCTCTGTTTGTTTGTCTCACTTTTTATCTGTATATCTATATGTCTATTTTTGTGTCTATGTATTAATCTATCTAATTGTATATCTATCTATATATCTATCAATATGAAAATCGATTTTTCTATCAATAAGTCTATCAATCTATTTAATTTAGCTATTTGGCCTGTTTATTTTAGTGTGGGACAATCTATATATCTATATAACTATCTATTTATCTATATGTCTATCTATTTGTTAATCTATTTGTCTTTCTATCTATTTGACTATTTGTCTGTCTATCTATCTCTTTCTCTATCTATATATCTTTTTGTCTAACTATCTATCAATCTATCTATCTATTTATATATCTATCTATCTATCTATCTATCTATTTTTCTATCTATTTTACTAACTATCTATCTATCTCTATATTTATCTATCTGCCTCCCAAAATATCTATCTAGCTATCAATATATTTATATATTTGTTTGTCTATCTATCTGTCTATCAATCTATCTGTGTATCTATATGTATATATGTCTGTCTATATATATATCTATCTATCTGTATATATATATCTATCTATATTTTTGTCTATCTTTTTATTTGTCTATTTGTCTATAATTTTGTCTGTCAATATATCTATTTATTTATCCGTCAATATGTCTATCTATCTATGTATATATCTGTTTATCTATATGTGTGTCTATATGTTTGTTTATCTATCTATCTATCTGTGTGTCTATCTTTATGTATATCTATCTATTTAATTTTTTTGTCTATCTATATCTATGTATATCTATTTGTCATCAGTCTATTATCTATTTATTAATTTGTTTATCTAACAATCTATCTATTTCTATATTTATCTATATATCTTTCTTTCTATCTCTCTGTTTATGTATATGTCTCTAAATTTATCTATCCTTTTATCTATTTATCTATTTGTCTATATATATTATATCTTTCTATCTATCTACATGTCTATGTATCTATCTATTTTTTGGTCTATCTATATGTCTATCTATATGTCTATCTGTCTATCTATCTGCCTAATATTCTATTAATATTTTAGTCTATCTATCTATCTTTTTATATGTCTATCAATTTGTGTATCAATCTATCTATCAATCTATCTATCAATCTATGTATCAATCTATTTATCAATTTGTATATCAATCTGTCTATCTATTATTTTTATTCTATTATTTTTATTCTATTATTTTTATTCTATCATTTTGTCTATCTCTCTCTCTATCTATCTATCTGTTTGTCTATACATTTATCTATATGTCTATCTATTTATCTATCTATATGTGTGTCTATGGATCTGTCTAACTATTAGTCTATCTATCTGTATATTAATCTATCTGTCTAACTATTAGTCTATCTATCTGTATATCTATCCATCTGTCTGTCTATCTATCTATCTGTTTGTCTATCTATCTGTATGTCTGTCTATCTGTCTATATGTATGTCTATTGATCTTTCTATTTGGTTATCTATTTAACTATCTATCTTTCTATCCTTCTAAATATTTGTGTCTTTCTATCAAATATCTGTCTGTCTATTTATTTGATAATCTGTATGTCTATCTTATTGTTTATCTATCTATCTATGTATTTATCTATCTATCTGTCTATCTGTATATCTATCTAAATGTCTGTCTGTCAATCAATCTATTTGTGTATCTATCTATCTATTTGTTTATCTATTGGTCTATCTATCTATTTGTCTATGTATCTGTCTATATACCTAACTATCTATTTATCTATCTATCTTTCTGTCTATTTATCTTTCTGTCTATCTATCTATCTATCTATTTATCTATCTATCTAAGTATTTGTCTAACGATCTATCTATATATCTATCTATCTGTCTGTCTGTCTATCAATTTATCTATCTAACTATCTATTTATCTATCTATTTGTGTATATATCTGTTTATCTATATGTATATCTTTCTATCTATCTATCTATCTAATATTTATCTGTCTATTATATCTATATATAAATTTGTCTCTCACTATCTTTTTATGCAACTATCTAATATTTTGTCGATATATCTATCTAACTATCTGTCTAATTATCTTTCTATTAATTTGTTTATTTATCTATCTATCTATTTTTCTATCTTCCAATCTATCTATCATTCTACCTATTAAAATGTCAATTAATCAATAAATCTATCTATATGTGATCTATATGTTTATCTATCTATCTTTCAATATGTCAATCTATCTATATATCTAATTTTCTATCTATCAATCAATCTATCTATCTATGTGTCAATCTATGTATATATTTGTCTATCTTTCTATCTGTCTATCAATTTATCTCTTTATCTATCTATCTATCTATCTTTTTGTTTATTTATCTATTTATCTATCTATCTATCTTTCTATTTATCTATTTTTCTATCTATCTATCTATTTATCTATATATCTATCTATTTCTTTATCCATCTATCAACCTATATATCTATATATAAATCAATCAATCAATAAATCAATTAATCTATCTATCTATCTGTCTGTCTATCTAACTAACTATCTATCTATATATCAATTGTTTTTATTTTTATCTATCTATTTGTCTATTTATTTGTCTATATTTCTTTATATCAATTTGCCTATCTTTTTTTCTATCTTTCTATATGTCTAACTATATATATTTCTTTCAATCAATCAATTAATCAATCTATCTATCTATTTATTTATTTGTCTATCAGTCTTTTTATCTATCTATCTATCTAAATCTATCTATATCTTTGTCTATTTTTTGGTCTCTTTTTCTATCTATAAGGCAATCTATCTATCTATATGTATATTTATTTGTCAAACTATCTTTCTATCAATCTTCATTTCTATCTATCTTTCAATATATTTATCAATCAATCTATAAATCTATCAAACTTATAATCAATCTGTCTGTCTATCAATTAATCTATCTAAATGTCTATCTAACTATTTATCTATATGTTTATTGATATGTTTATCTATCTATTTATCTATTTATCTATTTGTCTATGTGCCTAATAATCAATTATCTATCTACTATCTATCTACCTATCTATTTATCTTTCTGTCTATCTATCTATCTATCTTTATATCTAACTATCTATTTTTCTATCTATCTGTCTATCTATATGTATGTCTATCTGTCTATATATATTTCTAGGCTAGCCTATCAGTCAGTCTATTAGTTAGTATATCTAACAATCTATCTATCTATCTATATATATGACTATATATCTGTCTATCTATCTTTCTATTTGTCTATCTGTCTATATATCTTTCTATGTATATATTTGTTATATGTCTATCTATCTATCTATTCACCTCTCTGTCAATCTTTCTATGTATCTATATGTCTATCTATTTGTCTATTTATCTGTCTATTTATGTACCTATCTACCTATCGATCTATCGGTCTATTTGTCTGTCTATTTTTTATCTATCTATCTATCTTTCTATCCATCTATAAGAAAAACTATATATCTATCTATCTATCTATATATCTATCTATATTTATGTCTATCTATCTGTCAATCTATCTATTAATCTATCTATTAATCTAATAAATAATCTAATAATCTATCTATCAATCTATCTGTCTATGTGTCAATCTATTTATCTATCTGTCTGTCTATATGTCTAAATGTCTATCTTTATATATTATATCTTTCTAGCTATCTATTTATTTATCTGTCTGTCTATTTGTATGTCTATATTTCTGCCTATCTTTCTATCTTTCTTTCTATTTATCTGTATGTCTATCTATCTGTCTATTTATCAATCTTTCTTTTTATCTATCAATTAGTCTATCAACATATCTTTCAATTTGTCTATCTTTCAATCTATCTAAAATTTATCTATCACCATATCTATCAATTAGATGCTTATCAATCTATCTATCAATTTGTTTATCTATATGTATATATATCTTTCGATCTGTTGATTTGTCTGTCTATTTGTATGTCTATCTGACATTCTATCTATCTATCTATCACACTTTTAATCTACATATTAATCTATTTGTTTATCTATCTATCTATATGTTTATCTATCTATCTATCTATCTATATATCTATGTATCTATCTATTAATCTATCTATCTATATATCTTTCATTCTTTTTTCAATCTATCTTTCAATTTGTTTATTAATATATCTATCAATCTATCTATCAATTTGTCTATCTATATATCTATCTAAATG
The DNA here is from genome assembly GCA_029783825.1 of Sapria himalayana. Lineage (NCBI taxonomy): Eukaryota > Viridiplantae > Streptophyta > Magnoliopsida > Malpighiales > Rafflesiaceae > Sapria > Sapria himalayana. The sequence goes on along the minus strand of JAREIK010001833.1, from coordinate 177,448 downwards.
TCTATTTTTTTTCTATCTAACTAACTATGTATCTTTCTATCTATCTGTCTTTTTGTCTTTTTGTCTGTCTATTTGTATATCTATTTGTTTATATATCTATTTGTATAATTATATATATATATATATATATATAT
>JAREIK010001833.1:142314-174814 GCA_029783825.1 Sapria himalayana | reverse complement strand
TTTATCTATATATTTATATATCTATTTAACAATCTATCAATCTATCAATTAATCAATCAATCAATCTGTCTGTCTATCAATTTGTAAATAAATTTCTTTTCAATCTATATATCAATCTATCTATTAATTTTTGTATCTTTCAATCAATCAATCTATCTATCGATCTATCTATCTATTTATCATTCTATCTATTAATATGTCTATCAAAATGTCTATATATCTATCTATGTATGTAGTTGTCTGTCAATCTATCTATCTATCTATCTATCTTTTAATCTTTCTATCAATCTATCAATCAAACTATCTATATATCTATCATTTTGTCTGTATGTCTTTCTATGTGTATGTTTGTTAGTTTGCATGTCTATTTGTTTATCTATCTATTTGTTTATATATCTATCTATTTCTTTATTTTTTTTTGTCTATCTCTCTATCTAAAAACATACCTAATTGTATGCATGCCTAACAACATTCTTGCTTGTCTATCTATCTATATAGCTGTTTATCTATTTATCTATCTATTTGCCTATCACTTTCTCTATATATGTGTATGTAAATCTGTCTGTCTATCTATCTATCTATCTATTTATATATCTATCTATCTTTTTATCTTTGTATCTCTCTCTGTTTATCTATTTATCTTTCTTTCTATCTATTTGTATGTTTATATATATATATATATATATATATCTATCTATCTATCTATATATTTGTCTATCTTTTGTCTATCAATCTAACCATCTACTTGTCTATATATTTATCAATATATCTATCTATCTATCAAAATATCTTTTTATCTATTTGACTATCTATCTATCTCTTTATCTATCTGATAATCTGTTGATCTATATGTCTATCTATTTGTCATTCTATTTATCTATCAATCTATCTATCTATAAATCAATCAATCAATCAATTCTATCTTTCTATCTATCAATATGTCTATCAATATATCCATCAATCTGTCTATAAATCTCTTTATCAATCTTTCTATCAATCTATCTATCTTTCTGTCTATCAATCTATCTATCAATTTGTCTATTAATTTTTGTATCTTTCAATCTATCTATCTATCAATCTATCTATCTATTTATCATTCTATCTATTAATATGTCTATCAAAATGTCTATATATCTATCTATGTATGTATTTGTCTATCTATCTATCTATCAATCTTTCAATCTTTCTATCAATCTATCAATCAAACTATCTATATATCTATCATTTTTTCTGTATGTCTATCTATGTGTATGTTTGTTTGTTTACATGTCTATTTGTTTTTCTATCTATTTGTCTATATATCTATCTATTTCTTTATTTTTTTTGTCTATCTCTCTATCAACCGACATACCTAATTGTCTACTTGCCTGACAACATTCTTGCTTGTCTATCTATCTATCTAACTGTTTATCTATTTATCTATCTATTTGCCTATCACTTTCTCTATATATGTGTATGTCTATCTGTCTATCTATCTATCTATCTATATATCTATCTATCTTTTTATCTTTGTATCTCTCTCTGTTTATCTATTTATCTTTCTTTCTATCTATTTGTATGTCTATATATATATATATATCAATCTATCTATCTTTTTATCTATCTATCTATCTATATATTTGTCTATCCTTTGTCTATCAATCTAACAATCTACTTGTCTATATATTTATCAATATATCTATCTATCTATCAAAATATTTTTTATCTATTTGACTATCTATCTATCTCTCTATCTATCTGATAATCTGTTGATCTATATGTCTATCTATTTTTCATTCTATTTATCTATCAATCTATCTATCTATAAATCAATAAATCAATCAATTCTATCTATCTATCAATATGTCTATCAATATATCCATCAATCTGTCTATAAATCTCTTTATCAATCTTTCTATCAATCTATCTATCTTTCTGTCTATTAATCTATCTATCAATTTGTCTATATAGGTGTTTATATATTTGTCTATCTATCTATCCATGTGTCTATCTATCAATTAATCTATCTATCTATCTGTCTATCTATCTACTTGTCTGTCTATTTCTTTGTCTATATATCTATATATCTATCTTTCTATCTATCTATATATTTTTATATCTACATGTCTAACTATATGTCTGTCTATTTATCTTTTTCTTTATCTATCTATATATATCTATTTACATGTCTATCTACCTAATATATCTATCTATCTATCTATTTATCTATCTGTCTATCTATATTTCTAATTATCTATCTATCTATATTTTTGTATATCTATTTTTCTATCTATTTGGCTATCTATTTGACTATATATCTATCTTTCAAACATCCTAACAAAATATCTGTCAATCTATCTGTCTTATATCTTTCTCTCTATCTATCTTTCTTTTTATCCATGTGACTATCTGTTTATCTATATATCTACCTATCTGTCTAACTCTTTGCTTTTCAAACTATTTATTAATTTGTCTATCTAAGCGTATATCGATCAATTTATCTATCTATCTTTCTTTCTTTCAATCTTTCTATCTATTTGTCTATCAATCTATCTAAAAATCTTTTGATCTATCTTTTTATCTATTTCTCTATTTTTTTTAAAAAAAAAGCTTTTATCATTTATTAAAGAAAACATATCCCTCACTTGTAGGCGGAGGAAAACCTTTACAGCTTCAGAAAACTTAAAAGACATACTATTTACAGATCAATACCCTAGACAATAATTCAGAGAAGTTATCATTTTCTTAGGATTAGCTGAAGCAGTAACCGCTCTCTGTATGATTCTTCCTTATTATATAACCGTGAACAGTAGGAAGTCTTTCCACACCAGCTGGCATATTCGTCTCAACAGCAGGAGATCTCATGGTAGCAACAGGGAGCTCTCTACAGACGGCAACAGGGAGATCTCATGTGCTTTGGCTGCAACAGACAGCAATAGGCTTTGGCTGCAATAAACAGCAACAGATTTTCCATGATATGTACTCAGAAGAGGCTCTTTATTTGATATTGTCATGGAGGCTCTTTAGCAACAGCTTAGTGCTGCCCTTGTGGTCGGACCTCTATCCCTCCTTTTCCCCGTGCATCTGGCTCTAATCTTCCCTTGATTCCAGCCGTCTACCTTCCTTGTGTATTCAATGTCGATCCTATAACAAACCCAAAGAGAAAACAAAAAAACAAAGACCGTGCCTACTAGAATTTAACACCCTACTACCCTTATTCTTGATTAAACTTATACAACATAAGGCAAGCACCACAGAATTAGCGAATTCTCCTTTTTAACATTCTGCAAGGAAAAGACAGAATACATATCGTCTTGCAAGGAAAATAAAAATACATCCTTTCTAAAGAGGTTATCGAATTCTGTGGAAATGCAGAATTAGCACATATTTTAAGTATGCAGAAATTCTAAATTACATACATATTATTTTGACAACCTTACCGTTTAGCTATCCACCATTCTGCCAAAATGCAGAATTAATCCTACAATGGAATCTCCTATATTTATTATCCATTTTGGCTTAATCTCCATTTTTCCATTCCATTTAATTGTGAGACAGAAATTCTCTGCAATGATGAATTCCCTCACAATCCAGCAAACAGATGAGACTATGTCATATCTTCGTGGTATGTTTATTTGTTCTAATATAAGGAAACCCCATTTATCTAAATATACCATTCCCTTTAGTTTATTTGGCATGAATTTCTCATTGTAATCTTTATCTCCTCTGGTGGTGCCTATTTTAGATAGACTGTCCGCTAGATTATTAGCTTCTCTATATATATGTATTATTGAGGCCTTCAGTTCGTCCAAAAGACTAAGAATAACTTCTAGATCCTCTTCATACCTCCATAATATTTTTTTATTGATTACTGTATCAACTAGTAATTTTGAGTCTACCTGAATTTCAATGTTTTTAAAGTTTAGTTGCTTACATATCTCTAATCCTGATTTTAATGCTCTAATTTCTGATTCTAAAGCCGAGGATGCCCTACTAGATCTGGTGAATGCTCTCTGTTCTGTCCCTGTATGATCTCTTATTACCCCAACTCCTCCTGCTATTCCAGTGTCCCTGCTAAAGCTCCCATCTGTATTAAGTGAGAGTTTGCCAACCAGCGGAGCATTCCACTGTATACATTTAGCCCATTGCTGTTTTAACACTTTGTATGTGAGATCCCATTCTTTCTCAAGCTTCTTTTCTTGTTTCAATTCGTGTATTACTATCGGTTTTATTATTGATATATTACATATCTCCTTTCTAATATCTTTTATAATTTCTGTTAAATTCATCCTTATATTTTCAAATTTACTTTTCTTTCTAGATTTCCAAAAGCACCAAATAATTAGATGCGGTAGTTTCTGATTAAGCCATTGCCTGGCGGGGCTTTTTATGTTTACTTTTTCCCATTTTTTAACTTTATCTATTAATCCATCGTCTATTTTACATATTCTTTTTTCCCCCTCCATCTCTCTCCATATTTCTGCTGTAATGGGTCCATTAGAAAGCAAATGATCAGTTGTTTCAACCGCTTGTGAACAGCATTCACATCTTGAAGCCATGTTTATCCCTTTCTTTTGTAGATTTCTATCTACCGGTATAGCGTTCATTAATGCCTTCAATGTGAAGGAGCACATTTTTTGCGGGATATTTTCTTGCCATACCCATTTAAATAGAGTTTGAACCGGTTTTTTCTTTCTGACCAAATCTTTTGCCGACTTGAGGGAAAAGTTTCCTTGTGGTGTTAACGTCCATTTCCAGCCACTCTTCTTTAATATAGAGTGTGAGTCTACTATCTCTTTTTGTTTTTCCATTGACTTCCAACTGTTCGAAGCTTTCTTAGAAGTCTTATTTTTATTATTTAAATATTTTACCCGCATATATTTAGCCCATAGATTATCGCTTTCTTTATGTCTCCACCAGCTTTTGTAGTCCCAGGCAGCTGCCGAGTCCTGGAGGCTCTTTAGACCTAATCCTGCTTCCTCTTTCGGATAACAAATACTTTTCCAGTCCTTCCAGTGTAGTTTATTTCTGCCTTGTTTTTTACCCCATAAGAAGTTCGCCATTTCTGATTCGAGTTTTAAATTTTTTAGGGTGATGTATCACTGATAATATGTGTGTGAGTGTGCTTTGTAATACATGTGAAAGCAGCGTAATCCTCCCCCCAAATCCCAGGAGCTCTTCTTTCCATCCTGCTATTTTCTTTCTTAGTTTGTCTTGAAGGTAAGTTAGATATTCTTCCTTCAACCTCCCCTCATATATCGGACAACCTAGATACATTAATGCCCCTTTAATTTCCGCAAAACCTGTAATATTTTTAATTTTATCTACTAACTTTAGTTTTGCATTTTTTGCAAGCATAAACTGACATTTACTTTTATTAATCATTTGGCCTGTCTCTTTTTCAAATATTTGAAGAAGTTCCATAAGATTCATTAAAGACTTTATGCTAGCATTAGTAAATATTATAAAGTCATATGTGTAAGCTAAACAACCAATTCTGGGTGTATTCCTTGGTTGTCTGAATGGCATTATTTTACCTTCGTATATTTTCTTATTCAAGTTTCGTATTAATAGTTCTATATAGATATCAAAAAGAAGGGGGGATAACGGATCCACTTGCCTTAAGCTTTTATTTGGTTTAAATTCCTCACTTAACTTACCATTTACCAGGACTCTTACCCAAGTGCTTGATATACATCTATAAATTAAATCTATGGTCAGCTCAGAGAAGCCGAATCTTCTTAACACAAAGCAAAGGGTATCCCATTCCACTCTATCGAAGGCTTTCGATAGATCTAGTTTGACCACTAAGTTTTTTCCTCTAGATTTACCTCCTATTTCTTTCATCATTTCTGATGCAAGTTTTATATTTTTAATCATTAATCTATTTTTAACAAAGCTCATTTGTTCCTGAGATATTATTGTAGGTAAAATTAAGCTTAGCCTATTTTGTAATATTTTGGCCAATATTTTATACATAGCATTACATAAACTTATTGGTCTATAATCCTCACATTTCTGTGGTGATTCTTTTTTTGGAATTAGTACTATATAAGATTTTGCCCATGATTTTGGGATTTCCGCACCTACAAATAAACTTGCAATTGCAGGGACTTTTATCTATTTCTCTATCTATAAATTTCTTTATATTTTTATTTAACTTTCAATCAATCAATTTCTTATTAATTTTTCTATTAATCTATCTATCAATTAGTCTATCAATCTGTCTATCAATATGTCTATCTATTTGTTTATTAATCTATCTATTAATCATTCTATCTATCTATCTCTCTATTTATATATTTGTTTATCTATCTATTTATTTTTTTTGTCTATCTATCATTCTATCCATTAATCTATATGTCTATCTATTTGTTTTTATATCTTTCTATCTATCTATATGTGTATCAATCTAAATATCTATCTATCTGTCTATCTATCTATCTATTTGACTATCTATGTATCTATTTATTTATGTTTCTATCTGTTTGTCTATGTATCTATCTATCTATCTGTCTATTTTTCTATCTAACTATCTATTTGTCTATTTATCTGTTTATCTAACTATCTATATATCTATTTGTCTATCTATTTGTCTATTTATTTGTATATCAATCGATCGATCTATCAATTTATCTATATATCTATCTATCTATCTATCTATATGTCTGTATATCTATCTTTCTTTCTTTCTTTCAATATTTCTGTCTCTATATTTTTTTTATCTATCTGTCTATCTATTTATCTAATTGTCAATCTATATATTTGTCTATTTATATTTGACTATTTGTCTATCTTTCTGTCTATCATTCTATCTATTTATCTACCTATCTATTTATTTATCTCTCTATCTACCTAGATGTCTATCTAACTATCTATATATATCTCTATCTATCTATCTATCTATCTATCTGTTTGTCTGTCTGTTTGTCTATCTATCTATTTATCTGCCTATCTGACTGTCTATCTGTCTATCTATCTATTTGTTTATCTATCTGTATATTTATATTATCATACTATCTATCTATCTCTCTTTTCGACTATCTATCAATCTATTTGTCTGTCTATCTATCTATCTATCTATTTATCTACATGTCTATCTATCTATCTATTTGTCTATTTATCTATCTATATATCAATCTATCAATATAATTGTCTATCTATCTATCTATCTAATTGTCTATCTACCTTTTTATCATAATGTCTATCTATCTGTTTATCTATTTTTCTATCTATTTATCTAATAATATTTCTATCTATTTATCTAATAAATTATTTATCTATCAATCAATCAGTCTATCTATCTACATATCTATCTTACTATCTACTTGTCTATAAATTATGTCTATCAATCTATTTATCAATGTATCTATTATGCTGCCTATCAATTATATGATAGACAAGGCACTATTTTAATAGCAACGTCAATTTATTTGTCTATCATTTTTTTATTCTTATAACAAAATATATAGTTGTTTGATGTTCATGCTCCATAATAGGTGTTTACTCTTTACTTTAATGTAAATAGTTGTACATTTATACCAATATATATGTATATGTAGATATATACTAGTATATATCTACATATACATATATACAGGTATATATGTACAAGTATTTACCTGTATATGTGTATATGTAAATATACACTATAGTATTTGTACATATTTATATGTATATATAGATGCTTAGTATATGTACATATATACACTAAAGTATATGTAAATATACACTATAGTGTATATGTACATACATACTATAGTTTATATGTATACACTAGTATATATGTACATATATACTACAGTGTATATGTACATATATACAGGTATATATGTACCAGTATTTATTAATATATATGTACATACTTGTACATATACACTGCAGTGTAAATGTACATACATGTACTTATATATGTACATATATACTAAAGTGTAAATGTATACACATATATGTACATTTACACTGTAGTGTATATGTACATATACTAAGTATATATGTACATATAAATGCTTGTACATATATATCGGTATATATATTCATATACAAATATACCAGTGTATACATATACGCTACACTGTATATGTATAAACATATATATGTAAATATATATTGTAGTGTATATGTATTTATATATATATATATATATATATATATATATATATATATATATACTAGTATATATGTACATGTACATATATACTAGTGTATACATATACACTATAGTATATATGTACACAATATATATGTACATATAATACTGCAGTTTATATGTACATATATTATAGTAATATATGTAACTAGTGAAATGCTAGTATATATGTACATATACATTGTAATATATATGTACATCTATATTGTAGTATTATATATTTATCAAAACATATATATATTTATTTATTTTGATTTGATTGGCTAGTTTAAATTTCATAGAGATATGGTATCGCATTATTTCCCGTACGAAGCTTTTATAAGTAAAGAGATTTTTTACTAGACATGATGCACCGTGACTCAGACATCTTTGTCGCAGTAGAAATATGGTGATCAAAGGAGATGAGGGAGAGAAAGCAACGTCAATGCACAGATAGATTGTACTTTATACACTATCGGTAGATAAATTAATGAATATGTTGTAATAATATTTTGTTATATTTTTGTTGAATTATGTAAAATATTGAATCATAATAATTTTTTAAATGATTTTATTTTTTATTAATTATAAATTATCATTTATAGTTTATGTTTTAATTCAATTTAATATAAAAATAATAAATTATTTAATTAAATAATTTGAAAAAAAAATATAATTCTGAAAATAGTTTTTGAATGATAATAACTAAGGAATTTTCCCTTACAAATTTAGCTAGGGATTTTTCCGTTACTATTTTAGATAGAGAAATTATTATTTTACCTAGAGATTTTTACATTGCTAAATTTATTTTGCTAGGGACTATTTTCCTCACTAATTTTTAGAGACGAGCACTTTATATTGGGAAAGCTTCCATTGTTATATACGTTTAGCGATGGTAACTCTAGCTTATTAATTTAGCTAGGGAAATTATTATTTTAGCTAGGAATATTTCTATCTCTAAAATATTATAGCAACAGACTCTTTCCCTCGTTAATTTTTAGCGATGAACACTTTAGATTGGGAAAACTTCTATCATTAATCCATCGCTATATCCCATCTAGCGATAGAAAATCTCCATTTAACTAAGGAATTATCCCTAGCTATTTGGGATTTTTCTTGCAGTGCAAGAAAGGGATGCAAAAAAAAACAGATTTGCAAGTGTGATGGAGTAAGCTTCTCACTTCTCAATGAAGATTAAAGATCAAAATTTTAACTATGATTCGACTCAATATTTGAATATAAAAATAAATAAGATAGAAAATATAAATGGAATGAAGATCCAATTCCAAGAACTTTTGGTAAATCAATTAATGAAGAATTCAGACATGACCAATAATAGATATGGACTAGAAAACATATCATACAAAGTATTAAACTAGAAAACATATGTGTGAAGAAGCCTACAATTATAGATTCCTAGCATTACAAATATGGGCTGGTTAGAGGTACGAATAATTACAGACATTAACATTAACATATTTTGTGGAAAACTACCATCAAAATACAATTTGCTAAAGTAAACTAACTAAGCTAAGAAGAATGAGAATTAAGCAAAACTAGTTGACTACAATGCTCTTAGTAATCCAGTCACATTCTACATTAAGTTTACAAACAAGATAAAGATTAGAAATGAATGAAAATAATCTAGTAAAACTAAAGCTTTATATTATAGAGACACATGACTGAAATACAAAGAGTAAAGCCAAAGAAATGCATAAATAAATAGTTAATTAAAGTAGGAGCCTAAAGACACCCAATCTTATGAACTAAAGACCTGCCAAAAAAAATAGCAGTGTAATAAAAATTTATTCTAATATTTAAGTAATTTATTTCAAGATTATTTACATACACATCAATTCAAACTTAAAGGATAAGAAGGATGACAACTTATTAATTTAGCAAAAATTATAGATATGACTATCACTTATATACTTTAACAATTAGATATTTAATTGAGAAATTAATTTTTTGTATTGAAATGCCAAATTTCATTTTCTATGATGGTTGTTAGCTCACATAATATGAAATTTTCAATCTAATATTTTATTAGCAGTCTAATCACATAAAAAGATTATTTTATCAAAGAAAAGATTAAAGAGAATCAATATTTTGGCAAAGTGCAGCTCAAGAGGGCTATTTTTCATAATGCCCAAATTGTCAATGAGCAAATAAACCAAATGGGCACATCACTTTTTTAAAATATTATAAAACATGTTATAATTTCATCAAACAATAACATTGCTATAATTGAAAAAAAAATTATAAAATCATTTAATATACTCATATTATAATGTTACACCAAAACAAAACATTGCAGATATATAAACGGCAAAAAATACAATGATACACATAAATTCTAACAAAAAACTATAAATACATATTTGTGTGTGTGTGTGTGTGTCATATATCAAGAGCATCATCAAATGCACAAAAATATTTATTAACATATGCTAAATCTAAAATAGCTTAAAAGAAAATAGAAAATAAAAGGAAAACATATGCTATATCAAGAGTATCGTATATTAAGTGTTTCATATTATGCATTAATGATAATTTTTGATTTTTGTTTATCATTATTTTTTTATTGCTAATTGTTTAATTTAACAAAAATTATACTACTAGAATAACATTAAAAATAAAATATCACACCAATATTAACGATATTTCTTCATTTGGAGATTTAGATCCAATAAAAAATTTTAATTAAAAAACTTTTCTTCGATATATTGATTCTCTGTAATAATCTCAGAATCAACATTAGATCATAGTCAAAAATTTGAAAGTCATTATTAAATGACGTGTTTCATCTTGTTTGATTTTTTTTCATTTAGTTCTGCACTATTATTTTTGATAATTTCTAATTTTTTGTATGTGTGACAAAGAAATTGGTAAGCTTTTTGTGCACAGAAGCATATTAGTGCACATGTTTCATTGTAAACAATAAATAATGTGCATGTAAAGCAAACATAGATTGAACTATATAAGCAACTTAACACAGACCAAATGTCTATTACTTTGGATATATATACTATATGCACATTTTTTTAAAACAAAAGGGTGTACTCTATTACTAATCAAATTATCTCATATTACTCATGTGAACCATATATAATGATGGAATACTTACTTTTTATAAATGAATACACGAAATAGGTCACCATGCATGGCCAGTGTGCATTGAGAATGCATGGTATCCAAGAAAACACATTGAGAAATTTCTATACAATGTTTGTTTCCCTGCTTACAATAATGTATAGTTTGACATGGGTTCTTAGTCTTTTACACCTTCCATTTCTCCATCAAGTGTGATTTGATTATACATGCCAATATTAGATAGATATAATAAAGACTTAGTGTAGTAAATTTTTTTCAATAGTGCTATTAAACAAAAATTAATATTGGGCCAATTAAATTAATGAAAGCATCTGCAATTATAATAGAATAGAATAACTATGGAATTTATTGAGTACCTAATTAAAGACCAGAAAAAATGATTTATTAAGAAAAAAAAGCTAAATAGAATTATTTCATAAACATCTACCAACAAAAATTACAACCTCAACAAACTGTCAACATTAGCAATGACAACAAAATTAAAGGTTATGGTTAAGTTTTACCTTCTTCTTTGAGAAAAATCTAAGAGTTTCACACTATAACCATTGAAACCTATTTAATAAATAAATTTCCACAGCTTCTTCATATTCATCGTCTCTATAAGACAAAACTTTTTAAAATATAAAAAACCAAAAATTAAAATATAAGATATAATTTTAATTTAAAAAATTATAGTACCTTGCTCTTCTCCTCCTCTTGTTATTATTTTCATTGTCCTCTTTTACTATTCTTCGAATTTTAGAGCTAGCATACTTTTTGGTTGATTTGAAATCCATAGAACTTTAAAAAAATAATCATTAAAAGAAAAAAAGTTCATACTACCAATTTATCATTAATACACAAGATCTCAACAAAAAAGCACCATTTATCTCACTACCGATTTTAAATTTGCAAAACTCATTTTTAATTTCTCATTAAATTATAATGATGATAAACAAAAAAACATGCAGAGAGAGAAAGAGAGATGTTCTTTGGTTGATATGGTTCTTTGAAATAATGCTGCGATGACTATGTGTTTTGAGAGATGTTCTTTGTTTGATACGGTTCTTGGAAACAATGTTGGAATTGTAGTGTGTTATAATAGTCGAAGGGTTTTCAGGAAGTGAACTGACCTAATTACATAGAGAAGGCCAGATGGGGGAGAGATGGGTCAGAGATAAAAAATATTAGAAAACAAAATTATATTTTATTTAACCATTTATTATATTATTTCATAAATAAATAAATTTATGGTTAATAGTATATGAAATTTTTATGGGTATTTTTTATAATATTATTTATATATTAAATAAATAAATTTCAGAAATAAAAAAAATTAATTTCTGGTTATAACAATGGAGAAAATAAATAATATTACTAATAACCATGAACATTATTAATTGGTAATTAAATTTTCATATTATTTCATTTATTAAAAGATATATTATCTTATATAACCATTGATAAATTGTATAAATATATAATCATACAAAATTTATAACATCTCAATTAAACAAAAAATAACTAACCAAGTAAATAATGAATAAGTAACATATCAATAATATTCAAATTTCTAATAATATATCTGATCATAAAAATAAAAATATATAATATTAACATTATCCAAAAAAAAATTAAAAAGTAATTACTTAAAAATATAACTCAAAAAAATAAGACTACACATAAATCCAAAAATAAAAAAAAATACAAAAGCAACCAAATTTCAACTTGTATATTTTTAATAACAAATTATTTTAGATAATTTTTTAGTAGCTATTTCAATATTTTTAAAAAATGAGAACAAAATATTAAGCAAATAATAATTTTCTATACAATGATTATTAACTTCTGAATTAATAATCATACATCTAAGTAAAAAATGAGTTATGAAAACTATAGTACATAACAAATGAGAAGTATTAACAACAAAATTTTTAAAAAGATTTGTTTACACTTTTAAAGTAAACATCACGATAGAGGAGCTCTATAATGACTCCTAAATGACAATGATAATTGAATTATCTCCCTCAATACCCAATAATACTATCGGCTTCATTCATAGATAAAACTACTAATATTTCTCTATGATATATCATTTTTTCATATCATATATAAATTATAGAGATAATCTCTTGTGTATGCATAAATTCATCATATTGCACATCACTATTCTCTCAGTTGCACATTTATATTAATGTATAAACTTTTATATATAATGACATATGATTATATAAATGTTTAAGTGAATAGATATAATGTTGGGTTAACAATATTTTTATAAATATTACACACACACACACACACATGTAACACTTTTATAAATATTATATAGTTTTTATATCACATTTATATAAACATTATAAATATTATATAGTTATATAAAAATTTATATATTATATAAATGTTTATAAATATGTATAAACATTTTATATGTTATATAAATGTTATATAAACAATCATATAAATGGATAGTATTATGTAAATGTTGTATAAATATTTATAAACATTAACACATATGCATAAATATTTATATATAACTTTATATGTTTATATATACATATCAATGTTTATATATAATGCTATACGTTTATATATTTTAAAGTATACACATTTATATATAATGTCATAAGAATATATAAATATACAAATATTAATATATAATGTTATGTGTTTTTAAAATTTATATAAATATTATATTGTTACAAATCGAGCATACTATTTTCCAAAACAATATACCTCTCATGCTATAGTATTTTTGAAAATATATTTTTTGTTTTTATTTTTTTATTTTTTTCAAATCATGAAATATACAGGAAGAATAAAACTATTTTTTGAGTTTACCAGAAAGTAGAAATTTTTTATTTTGATATATTTTTTAATATGAATATTTACTTATTTAGGTAATCTTTTAAAAAATATTTTTTTAATGCACCATAACATAATTTTCCCTACATCTTATAACATCTAAAAACAATATCAAAATATTTTCAAACAATATTAAACTAGCAAAAAAAAAGAGTTTACTAATCAGCATCACCATGAGTAACTCATATTTTATATTTAATTTAAGATGGTTTTTTTTACATGGAAAACATTAATTTTTTCCTTAATTTTATCAAAATTATGGTGATTGTAAAAAAACATGAACAATATCAAATTTAATGAATTTGATTTTATCACTATTATACAATAAACACAAACAGAACACTCATGTGTTTTAATTCTTATTTAGTTGTTAGCATGGACTTGTAATTTATTTTAATTTGGACTCTTAATTGGAAGTAAATTATAATATCTTATAATTTGGACTCTTAATTGGGTGTAAATTTTAATTTTTTATAATTTGACTGTTAATTATAATTTATTATATTTAGAAACTTTAAAATAATTTAGAATCTATTGTATTTTTTGTAAAGTTTTCAAATAGCAAATTAAATGATTTGTATAGCATGAGAAACAAGCTTTAGTATATCATCATATTGCACATCACTATTCTCTCAGTTACATATATATTTATTTGAATGTGTGAAAGAATAGCAAAACACAACAATTCTTTCACTAATTATGAATATTCTTGATTATATGAGTATTCTAATTTGAGTTGGATATAAGTTTTAAGCTGATGATTAATAATTTTTATAATTTTTAAAATATAATTTTTAGATTTTATCTCTTGATAAAATAAAAATTTATTATATTTTAACACTAAACAAAGTCAACTTGACAATTCAAGTAGCACAACCTGAGTTGGTATTCACCTGCAAACTAAGCAACAAAGATCTAGGTTGAGTATTTTTGGCCTTACTAAATCAATGTGAGCAACCAAACTCTCTGAGATATTAGTTTTTCCCTACTTAATTGCTAATTAAACAAATAAATATTTTGGCTTAACCCAAAATAACATTTCTAACACAAGCACATTAAATAGTCAAAACTTCCATCACTTGTAAACTCTTATGAATCATAGACCAGAAAATATATGATTTGCTTTTAATTAAATTGTTCATAAATAAATAAAACATATTGTGTTAAATGATAATTTAAACAATAAGATTTAAGATAATACTGACATTTCATCCTATGCATTATTTGTGATCAGCTAGCATTCATAAAAATTTTATATAAAACTAATATCAATTTTTTCTCAAGTAAGCTTAGTATTTATTATGTATGTATGCGAACTTTAATGGAAGTTGAGGTGTTAAAATTATTTTTCATGGTTTATGGTATTGTACATCAAGGTTCATAAACCTATTTCTAATTTTTGAATATCTATAACCTAATTTATGGAGTTTTGTATGGAAATAATGCATTTTAAATAAAAAATATAAAATATAATGCTAGGTTGAAAAATATTACCAACTTAGTGCGTCTGGAAACATCGTGGAAATGGCCATCATTCACAATGATGACCATTGCCACACTATTAAAATTTAAAAATTAGAGGCCAACATTGTGAATGGCAGCTAATGAATTTTAAAAATTTTCAAATGCCGCCATTGGGAACGATGGCTATTTAATTAAACCAATGGTCATCGTTCACAATGCCAGTCTTTGAATTTTAAAAATTTTCAAATGCTGGCATTAGGAATGATGACTATTTAATTATACCAATGGCCATCGTTCTCAATGCTGGATATTGATTTTAAAAATTTTCATATGTGAGTGGTGAATTTGTAGTTAGGTATGTTTTTAATTCTAAATCCAAATTGTAAAAGGCTGCAAAGATTTACTCAATATTAGTACACCATTAGTTTGTTGTAATCACCTCCTCAAAAAAATTACTGGTTTTAAGATGTAAGAAGGCCGAAGTATATCAATATCAATAAAAGTTGCATGCCATGGTTGTAAAAGATATTAATTTATTTGTGATCAACAAATATAAAGGGCCACAAACTTGTGTAAATCCATGTTTAAACTGAGACCATCATCAACTAGAGTCAAAGTTGGTTGCTACACATATAGAATATATAATTATGGCACAATTTATATTGTTCCCTGCTACTATTCAAGCAATCATAATGGAGAAATGAGGATATAAAATTTCATATAAAAAAGCCTTGGATTGGAAGCTTAAGGCATTTAGACACTTATATGGTGATTTTATTTAAACATATATAGATCTCCCACATTTGTTCTTGGCCATAGAATAAGCCAATCCTGGATGTGTTGTTATTTGGAAAACCATCTCTCATAGTGTGTCAAACAATGAGATATATCAGTGTGTGTTCTAGTCATTCAAGCTATCTATTGAAGGGTTCACAAATTATCATCCTATACTAAGTATTAATGGTACACATTTGTATGAGAAGTATAAATGAACATTGTTGATTTCTATGAGATGTGACAAAAATAATTAGTTATTTCCATTGACATTTGCTATTATAGAAGGCAAGAATATTGATGGTTGGGGAATTTTCATGACATGTATCATAAATAGAGTAACTTGACGGACATGGATTTGTGTTATATTTGACAGACATCTAGGTATTATAGCAGCTATGAGTGATCATCATCTTAATTGAAATGCACCATATGCCTATCACAAGATCTATATGCATCATCTTGCAAGAAATTTTATGACCAGCTACAAAGATAAATAGAATTTGGTATGCAAAGTAGATGTTGCGACAACAACACAGAAAAATAGGCATATGACTACAATTGGGAGAATTAATTCTGAAGCACAAAAATGGTTAGAGGTGATCCCTCTTCCGTTATGGGTACTTTCGCATGACGGAGGTCGAAAATATGGAATAATGACAACCAATATGTCAAAGGTATTTAATAGTGAACATAAAGGGGCTCATAGCTTACCAATCACTATATTAGTTCAGTTAATATTTTCTTTCCTTAACAGTTACTTTGCTGTAAGAAGGGAACAAGGTGCTGATAGATTGGCATCAGATGAGCAGTTCACACCATATGTTGATACTTGGATTCAAGGTCATGTGGTTAAAGCTGAATTAAGAGAATTTGTTCTTTACGATTACATATAGGGCATATTTTCATGTAAGGTCCAAGAGACCTCAACACAAATGACAATAAATGCACATGTGGTAAGACAATGATATTTGGATTTCCATGTAGCCATATCATAGCAACATGTCAGCATTAATGTGTTAATTTTCAGTTATTTGTTCAAGACTACTACACTACGTAGTTCTACTATGACACTTGGGCAATCTTGTTTTATCCCATATTCAAAGAAGATGAATGACTTTTTTTATGATGATCCAATGATTATAGCTCATAGGTCAATGAAATGACAAAGTCAATGGCTATTCTAAATCAATCCATTTGCATAATAATATGGACATTAGGGAGGAGAAAACTAAGATAAATTGTAGGTTGTGAAAACTAGAGGGTAACAATCAGTGGTCTTGTAAGAATAGAAATCAAGTTTAGTTGTGTATTTGTAAAAGCGGCCTCACGTTTTTGTTGTTATTTGTATAAGACTTATGTACTAATATTAATTTCATGTAAATGATGCCCTGGATATTTTGTTGTTGTCTTGTATCAGATTTATTCTATTGAATGAAACATTCGTATTCTATGTGTGTATTATAAATTATCACTGTGATTAATATTGATAGCCATGTTTGACAATTATTCTAGATTTGTTATATCTTATAGATATGGCTAGGGGGTTTCATGATGTGGATATGTCGGATACATCTATCTTGATATTGCAAGATAGACACTGATCACACCTAGTAGATACAAAGAATGTACATAATTTATTAATTAGCAATTACTATTAGTATTTTTAACATATAATTTATACATAATCACTTTTAAATTTGGTTATTTCGTTGCTTATAGCTTCAAGAGATCCTCTACCCTCGACAATAGATTAGAGCCATCATGACTATGTGGAGGATGGATATTTGGATTCAGCCATAAATGATTAGGGTTGGATTTTATGGTATATATCGTTTGGGCCACATTGCGATCGATTGGCCACTTATCACCTCACTCATCAAGAGATGGTGGCCCGAGATACACACGTTTCATGTGCTAGTAGGGAAGATGATAATTATATTATAGGATGTCGCCATCCTCCTTGGCCTTCGTATCCATGTCCTAGCAGTCACTAACACATATGTGTTCGATGTGGCTGTGTTGTGATTGGAGTTGCTCGGTGTCATCCCATCCTCCAATGCTATTAGAAGAGCCACTATCTCTTTGTGATGGTTATGTATCTAGTTATACACCCCACCACCTATTGCAGATGAGGTCACATTAGAGCATTGTGCATGTCGGTTCATCTTAGTGCTTATTGGATACTTCTTGTTTGTGGACAAGAAGGGTGTGCATGTTCTCATGTTCTTTCTCTCACTACTTTGAGATTTGATGGATACTGTGATAGTGCAATACTAGCACATACATACTGTGAGTTATGCCGAGCTAGCTTAAATCATAGACATGGTATTAGCAGTTGTATTAGACTCATACATGTATGTAATAAATGAGAATGTGTGTTGTTATGTATGGATGATTTATCATATTTTTCTTAACACAATATAAAAACTACAATATTATTACCCACTTTCTCATTATTTTGTATTCAGCTATGGTCTTGGAAGAGACTTCACGTTAGCCGACCCAATTTTGGGCAACCACACACAGATATAGCACCACCACCCACTCATGCCTTACACGATGCTGATGTCAATTTCGGGGATGGTGACCTACCCAAGGCTATTCGCAATGGATTACCAGCTCAATCTCTGGCAAAGCTAGAGGTAGAGCGAGCTCTTTCACTAGGGTGTAGATGAAGAGTACCTTTGACATGGGTGCATAACCCTTCGGGTGTACTCCTCCTAAACTGAGATCAGCTAGATGCACAAACTTCTGATCAGGTAATGTTTATGTAAAATTATATGGTTCTATATTAATTATATTCATATTATTGTAAAATTTATTGATATTATGTGTTCACATGTAGGTGTCATGACAACCATACGTGAGAGAGTTACTTGATCAGCTCCCATATGTTTGCTTAGCTGATCAGGAGATCTAGCAGATGATGTCACAGCTTATTTGTTTCAAGATTGTTGAGTGGCATCATCTAGTTAAAGTCCTGCACCAGTTTGGGATGCTTCAAGAGATACCTCCAGCTTGCTCATACGAGCAACAGTTGCATGCAATGGATGTACATGGATGATACCAGTGGGATTGGGGGATGTATAATGCAACATACATAGAATTATAGGAGACATGAGTGGCTAGGATTATCACTTAACTCTCTATGGTAGGTCTAATAGACTTTCATTATCCATACATGCAGTGGTATCATCGTATTACATGATGTTTTTATGACACCATTACTTCATAGGGATGATATGGGGTTCCATACTACAACCGGTAATATGGATCTTTTGGTAAGTTAGAGTCAAGTGTTTTTAAAATATTTTACCTAATTTTTAATAATTAGATTATGTAATTATAATTCTTTCTTTGGTTCACTCGGATTGCCACTATGGTTGCCATAGCCATTCAATCTCGTGTTTATACCCTTGGTGCTTTATGCGACATACATCATATTGCTCGATCGGTGTTACACCAGATTGGTGAAACCATCATATCGCTGGTTACACTAAGGAAGCTTCAACATCACATGAACCATTTATTAGATCTCCATTGTCATCAACACCATCACGTATGCATCCCATTCGATGTAGAGAGAGAGGGAGAGCGGGAATTGATCACAAAGGTCATGCTCGAGATGGTAGGTTAGGTCATGATTCAGATAGTGAGAGTGGTTTAGGTACACTTCGAGCCAACAATGCCTACTTTTTACCCCTCATCCAAGATGTTTATACCCCTACACACCTGCATATCACCTTACATACCCACTCAAATTGATGCATCACCTTTCCTACCCCCATATTGACACAATTCCTCTAAAAGTGCTGGTTCCTTCTGATTATCAAAGATATTCTCCGATCATCTTGGACATAATTCCTGCTAAAGTTGTGTGTGTGTTAAATTTATCTTCTTCAAGTCTTTTAAATAAATATGCTTATCTATTTTTTGTTGCATGTGATGTTTTATGTATTTTGATTGAAACAGAAAGGAGGGTACAGATTTTGTTGCCAAGGTGAAATCAAGTTTGAGCGACTCCGCATGATCCATCCCACAACCAATATCTCTGAGAGATTGTTCATACATGAGATTAGATTGCGAGAGCATTTGTTGACTATGCACAAAAAAAGGCTGGAGGCACCTGCAACTCTTTTTGTGGGACATGGGAGAAGATTGTCAGTTCTGCATCATAGATATGATTTGATATTTAGCATGCTTATGTATTTGTTGGATGATTAGAACTCATGTGTGTGTGTGTTAGCTTGAGATATGGTTTTAATTTATTTTGTAATTTTTTTAGTTGGATACAATAGAATCTATGTATCCTATAATTTAATTTTTTGCACTTCAGATGTGGATAATTAAAAGACTGATGAAGATTTCTATATAATATGCAAATGCTGAATTGTTTGCAGCTGTGGGGTTTGAGGAAGAGGAGGAGGCCACTGGTCGAATAAATGGCTAAAAAATTTAGGGGGTAAGGTGAAAATGAAGAAAAGAAAATGGAGGAAGGGAGAAGATGATCAGATAGGAATTAACTCATTCAAAAGTCAGTGTTGTGAATTAAAAATATTAGTTTAATTAAATAGCTATCGTTCCCAATGCCAGTATTTGAAAATTTTTAAATTCAATAGCTGGCATTGCGAATGATGACCATTGGTTTAATTAAAATGCAGTCATTCCTAAAGTCGGCATTTAATAATTTTTGAAATTCAAATACTGGCATTGTGAATGATGACCATTGGTTTAATTAAATAGTCATCATTCTCAATACCGGCATATGAAAATTTTTAAAAATCTATAGCTAGAAATCACAACACCGGCTTCTGATTTTTAAATGCAAAAGCATGGCTATTAATATTATATTCTAAAAATTATTTCAAGATAATTATTTAGTGAGGGATATTTTTTGTAGCTAATTAGCTAGGAAAAATCGATCAATAAATTCGTTGATAAATTTGTCACCAACCTTTATACAAAAATCTAAGACAATATTGATTGGAAATATTTATACATCAAAAACTTTTATCACTATTCCATCACAAATCCATCACAAATTATTCATTCGATATAAATCAAACATATCTTACTATTCTCTAGCTAATCCCCTTGAAATCAGCTAGGGATTATTTGCATAGGAAATTTTCGGAGCTAAATAGATAATTTCTTATAGTGTATGTGTCTATCTATCTATATATCTATTTATCTATGTATCTATCTGTCTATCTATATGGATATTTGTATAATTATATATCTATATATCTATCTATTTGTCTATTTGCCTATTTATCTATTTTTTATTTTTCTATTTTTCTATTTTTCTATTTTTCTATCTATCTATATCTTCTATTTATCTAACAATCAATCAATCAATCTGTCTATTATCTATCTATCTATCTATATATCTATCTATCTATTTACCAATCAATTAATCTATCTATCTATCTATCTATTGATATCTATTTATTTGTCTATCTATCTATCTCTCAATCAATCTAAATATTTGTCTATCTATTAATTTATCTATCTATCTCTCTATATATCTATCTATATATCTATCTATATATCTATCTATATATCTATCTATATATTTATCTATAAATCTGTCTATCTATCTATCTTTCTATATTTTTATCTAACTAACTAACTAACTAACTATCTTTCTTTCTTTCATTCTCTCTGTCTATCTATCTATTTATCTATCTATCTTTATATATATCTTTCTATTAATCTATATATCATTTTGTCTATCAATCTATCTATAAATCTGTATATCAATCAATCTATCAATATTTCTATCAATATTAATATATATTGGTCCATATATATGTCTATCTATCAGTATATCTATCTTTCTATCTATCTATCTGACTATCTAGGTATCTATTTGTTTGTCTATCTATCTATTTATTTATGTGTATCTATATATCTATCAATCAATCAATCTATTAATCTATCTATTTTTCTATTTATTTATCTATCTACCTATCTATCTTTCATTACATCAATCTATTTATCAATTAATCTACCTATTTGTCTATCAATGAATCTATCAATTTGTTTGTCAATATATTTATTTATCTATTTGTCTATCTGTCTGTCTGACTATCTATCTTTCTGACTATCTATCTATCTAACTATTTGTTAGTTAGTCTAATTGTCTATCTATCTGTGTGTCTAGTTGTCTATCTGTTTATCTATCTATCTGCCTAGATATCTATTAGTCTTTCTAATTTTCAATCTGCCTAACTATCTATCTACCTAACAACTTGCATGCATAAATATTTTTATGTTTATCTATCTATTTATCAATCAATCAATCATTCTATCTATTTATCTATCAATCTATCTACCTATTTGTCTATCTATTTGTCGATATATCTATCTATGTATTTATCTATCGATCTTTCAATCTATGTGACTATCTATCTATCTAACTAAATATTTATCTATCTATCTATCTGTCTATCTATCTATTTTTGTGCCAATTGATATATCTATCTATCTTTATGACTTTTTATCCATCCATCCATCTATCTATTTATATGACTATCTATGTATCTATCTATCTATCAATTCAACTATATATTTGTATATCTATCTATTTATCTACCTATCATTCTAACTACCTATCTATCTGATCTATATGTCTATCTATCTATCTTTCTTTCTATCTTTCTAAAAAATTGTCTATCATTTCATCTAAATATCTATCTACTTATCAATGTGTCTATTTGTCTATCAATATATCTAGCAAACTATCTATCTACCTGTCTTTCAATCTATATATCTTTCTATCTATCAATCTCTCTATCAATTATAATATCAAATTGGGTATCAATCTGTCTATCAAACTATCTATAAATCTATCTATTAATCTATCTATTATTTTGCCTATCAAACAGTAAATCTATCTATCTTACTATCTGTCTATCTATATGTATTATATGTGTCTATCTATCTTTTTATTTATCTAATTATCTAATTATCTAATTATCTATCTATTTATCTAACTATCTATCTATCTATCTGTATATCTGTCTGCCTATCTATATATCTATTTGTATGTTTATCTATCTATCTATGTATCTAATTATCTATCTATCTATGTATCTAATTATCTATCTATCTATCTATCTATCTGTCTATCTATCTACCTATCTATTGTCTATCTATCTATCTATAAATCTATATTCTATCTATTTGTCTATCTTTCATATATCTTTCTCTCTATCTATATGGCTATCTATCAATCTATCTTTCTATTTATCTATCTATCTATCTATCAAATTGTCTATCTATCTTTCTATCTATATGTATATATTTATATAGTTCTACCTATCAATTTATTTATCAATAAATCTACCTATTTCTCGATCAATCTATCTATCAATTTGTCTACCAAACTATTTATGTATCTATCTATGTGTCTATTAATTTATTTATCTATATATCAATTTTTCTACCTATTTATATATCTACCAATCTACCTGACTATTTATTTATATCTATCTATTTATTTGTATATCTATCTATCTATCTATCTATTTATCTAATATATCTGTCTGTCTGTCTGCCTATTTAACTATCTATCTATTTTTCTATCTATCTATTTATTTGGATGTCTGACTATTTGGCTATCTATCTATCTATCTATATATCTGTGTATTTATCTATATATATATATATATATATATATCTTTCTCTCTATATAAGTATATGTATATTGATCTATCTATCTATTTGATTATCTATCTATCTGTCTGTCTGTCTATCTATTTGTGTATCTATCTGGGTATTTATTTGTCTATCTATTTTTCTATCTATTTGTCTATCTATATATCTATCTTTCTACATATCTATTTATCTATGTATCTATATGCTTGTTTATGTATCATTCTATCAATTATCTATCTATCATTCTTTCTTTCTATCCAAAAATATATTTATCTATCTGTCTTCCAATTTGTCTATCTATATGTATATCAATCTCTCAATCAAATTTGTATATGAAACTATGCATCAATCTATTTATCACTATATCTATCATTCTGACTCTTAATCTATCTATTAATATGTCAATCAATCTATCAATCTATCTATTTATGTGACTCTTTTTCAATCAATCAATCTATCTAACTATCTATGTATCAATCTATGTGTCTATCTATATGTCTATCTATCTATCTATCTTTTTCTAAATTATATATCATTTTATTTATCTATCTATTTGTCTGTCTATATATCTATTAGTCTATCTGTTTGTCATCTTTTTTCTTATCTATCTATCTATCAATCTCTTTTTCAATCTGGTTAACTAACTGTCTATCTATCTATCTATCTATCTTTTAGTCTATCTATGTATCTATCTATATATTTGTCTATCTATCTTTGTAATAATACATCTATCGATCTATCTATTTATATATCTATCTATCAAACAATCCATCTATCTGTCTATCTATTTAGCTATCTATCTGTTTTCTATTTTTATATCTATCTATCAATCTACATGTCTATCTATTTAATTATCTTCATTCTATCTATCTATTTATCTATCTATCTCTCTATCTATCTATTTGATTATTTTTTATTTATCTATATGTTTATTTATAATCTATCAATCTATGTATCTATCTATATAATAATCGATCAATCTATCTATCTATCTATTTCTTTATCAATCTTTCTATCTATATAACCATATATCTATCTATCTTTCTGTCTTTATATCTATATATCTAAAAAAAATTTTATCTAGCTATCTATTTATATATCTATCTATTTATGTATCTATATATTTATTTATCTACCTACCTATCTATCTATCTATCTATCTATATATCTATTTGTCTATCATATAATTTGTAAATCTATCTATCTATGAATCTATATATCAATATGTCTATTAATCATTATATCAATCTATCTATAAATATGTCAATCTATATATTAATATGTTTATCAATGTGTCAATCTAAATGTTTATAAATCAATCAATCAATCAGTCTGTCGATCTTTATATCTATCTTTTTCTTTATATATGTGTCTATCTAACTATCTAACTTTCTATCTATCTATTTATATTCATATCTATTTGTCTAACTATCTATCTTTTTATTTTTCTATCTATCTATCTATCTATCTACATGTCTATCTATATATCTATCTATCTTTATAAATATATATTAGTCTATCTATCATTCTATATATCTGTCTATCTTTGTTACTATAAATTTGTATATATATGTGTCTATCTATTTTGCTATCGATATGTCTATCTATCTATCTACCTATCTCTATAACTATCTATCTATTTATCTTTTATTTGCATATGTATCTTTTTATCTATCTATCTATCTAGTGATCTATCTATTTACCTATCTATCTATCTATTAGTCTATCTATATATCTATCAATCAATCAATATATCTATCTATCAATAAATCAATCAATCTGTCTATCTATATGTTTATTGATCTGTATATCAATTTATATAACAATGTTTATATTAATCTATCTATGAATGTGTCTATCAAGATGGCAAACTATCTCTTAATCTTTATGCCTTTATATATGAATATCTATATATCAATCTACTTATATATCTATCTATTTATCTGTCGATCTATCTGTATGTCTATCAATTTTTACATCAATTAATCACTCAATCTATTTAACTATTAATATATCTACCAAACTATCTATCTATCTATCTTTTATCGGTCTATATGTCTGTTTGTTTTATTTTACTATTTGTCAATCTTTTTCTCTATTTATTTGTCATTCTATCTTTCTGCATATCTATTTATGTCTTTATCTTTCTTTCCATCTATCTGTCATTCGTTCTATAAATATAGTTTTCGGTGAGTCTATTAATTTATCTGTCTATCTATTAGTGTATCTATTTGTCAATCTATTATTCTATCTATTTATCTATATATCTTTATAGCTATTTATCTTATATAATTTCTTTCTCTCTTTTTATTTGTCTATATATCTATCTATTTATCAATCTATGAATTTGTTTGACAAACTATCTATCTATATATCTATCTATATAGTATCTATCTATCGATATATTTTTCTATATATCTATCTATCAATATATCTATTAAACTATATATCTATATGTTTATCTCTCTATTTGTCAGTTTATATGTATGGTTGAATGTCTACTAATCTATCTGTCTATCTTTCTATGTATTTATCTATCTATTTGTATATTTGTCTCTCTCTCTATCTGTCTATATATATGTCTGTATGTTTATCTATCTGTCTATCTATCTAGCTATCTATCTATCTGTTTATTTGTCTATGTATCTATCTATCTATCTATCTATATATATATATATCTATGTATCAATTTGTTTATTAATCTGTCTATTTACGTGTCTATATAGCTGTCTAATTATCTATTTATTTGTATATCTATCTATCTATCAATCTCTCTAATATTCTATTTATCTATCAGCCTATCTATCTATTTATCTATCTATCTATCTCTATATCTATGTGTCTATCAATATCTCGAATATTCTATATGTCTGTCTCTCAATTTATCTATATTTATACACCCATCTATTTATCTATCTGCTAATAATCTACAAATTTATCTATTATATATCTATATAATCTATCTATATATCTTTTTATCTACCTGTCTATTTATCTTTGTATCTATCTATCGATCTATATATCTATTTTCTATCTATAATTCTATCTCTCTATCTTTCTGTATATATATATATATATATATATATCTATCTATCTATCTTTTTGTCTAAGTATCTATCTATCTATCTATTAGTCTATCTTTCTCTATATATATATCTATTTATTTATCCAACTATATGTATATCTATTTGTCTATCTATTGATCTATCTATTTATCTATCTATCTATCAATTTAATTATTTGTTTATTTAATTATCAAATGATACGTCAATGTATCTATCTATCTATTGAATGGCATATATATTTGTATATCTATCTATCTATATTTTGAATGGTTTATATATTTGTATATTTATCTATCTAATTGTCTATTAATTTATCTATCTTTCCATCAATCTTTCTATTAATTTGTCCATCTATCTAGCCATCAATCAATCTCTTATTTTTTTTTAAATTTGTATATCTATGTGTATTGTATTTTATATTTCTATCTATCTATATATCTATCTATATATCTATTTATATGTTCATATATCTATCTATTTTTCTATCAATATATATATATATATATCGATCAATCAATCTATCTATCTATCTTTTGTTCTATATATCTAACTTTTTATATATCTATCTATCTGTAGTTATATCTATCTATCTTTCTGTATATATATTAGTCTATCTATTTGATTATCTATATTTCTATATTTTTATCTATTTTATGTCTATTTATCTATCTATCATTCTATCTTTTTTTCTATCTATCTATCTATCTTTCTTTCTATATAATTATCTATCAAATATAACTATCAATATGTCCTTCAATCTATTTATCTGTATCTATATATGTTTATATTTATCTATCTATCTCTTTGTCTATCTATCTATTTATCTATCCATTTATCAATATGTATATCAATTTTAATATCTATTTGTCTATATATTTATTTATCTATCTATCTATATGTCTTTCTAGTTGTCTATCTATTTGTCTGTCAATCTGTCAATCTGTCAATCTATCTTTCTATCAACATAACTATATATCTTTCTATCTATCAATCTATTAGTCTATTTATCTATCTATCTATTTATCTATCTATATGTCAGTATGTTTATCTTTATATTTAATTATCTATCTATCTTTATATCTATCTATGTATCTTTCTATTTATCTATCTATCTATTTTCTTTCTATCTAACTAACAAACTATCTATCTATCTATTTATCTATCTATATATCTATCTATCTATCTATCCATCTGTCTATCTATTTTTTTATCTATCTATCTACCTATCTATCCATCAATCGATCGATCTATCTATCTGTTTATCAATTTTTTTATCTATTTGTTTAATTATATAGCTATCTGTCTATTAGTTTGTCTATGTGTTTATTTATCTTTCTAACAATTTCTCTATCAATCAATCTAAATATCAATATAATGATATATATGTGTCTCTATCTATCTATCTATCTATTTATCTATCTATCTATTTGTCTATCTTTCTATCTATCAATATGTCTATCAATCTATTTATATATTTATCTATTTATGAGTGAATATATCTGTCTCTCTATTTGTTTATCTATCTATCTATCTGTTTATCAACATTTCTAACTATTTCATTATTTATTTATCGATCTATCTATTTTTCTATCTATCTATTTATAAGTCTATCTATCAATAAGTGTATCTAACTATATATTTATCTAGCTATCTATCTATCTATTATTCAATCTATCAATATGTATTTTTATATGTCTATAAATCTATCTATTTATATATTTATCTCCATATATGTCTGTCTATCTATCTGTCTATTTGACTATCTATCTAATTATAAATCAGTCAATAAATCAATCTTCTATCACTATCTATTTCTCTATATATTTGTCTATATGTTTATCTATATATATATATATATATCAAGAAATTGATAAGTCTATTGAAATATCTATCTATCTATATATCTATCTCTCTCTCTCTCTCTATCTCTTTATCTCTCTATCTAACAATATGTCTATATATCTATCTATATATCTATTTATTTATCTATTGATCTATTTATCTATTTATCTATTTATCTATCTATCTTTCTATATAATTGTATAACTATCTTACTATCTAATTGTCTATTAATATATCAGTCTATTTGTGTTTCTATCTAGCTATCTATTTATTTGACTATCTATCTATTTCTATACATATTTATCAATCTATATATCTATATGTTTATCTAATTATCTATCTATCTATCTATTTATCTATATGTCTATCTATCTATTATCTATTTGTATGACTATCTCCTTTTCTATCTTTCTATCTATATGTGTGTGTGTGTGTATATATATATATATCTATCTATTTATCTATCTATTAGTCTATCTATTTGTTTATCTATTTATATATCTATCTATCTGTGTGTGTGTTTGTCTATCGATCTATCTTTCTATCTATCAGTTTATCGATCAATCTTTATATCAATGTATCTATCAATCTATCTAATAATCAATCATTAAATATGCCTCTCTATTTGTTTAGATATTTGTCTGTCTATCTATCTATCCATCTATCAATCAATCTATTTATTTGTTTAACTATATGCCTATCAATGTGTCTATCTATCTCTTTATCTATCTGTCTATCTATTTGACTATCTATCTATTTGACTATCTATCTATCTATCTATTTATTTATCTATCTGTTTGTCAATCTATCTATTTATGAATCTCTCTATCTATTTATAAATATGTCTATCAATTTATTAATGTAACTATATATTTACATGTCTATTTATCTATCTAATATATTTATATCTATCTATCTATCTATCAGTATATCTTACTTTCTATCCAACAATCAATCAATCTGTCTGCTGTCTATTTTTCTATCTATTTGTATATATATCTAATTATATATCTATCTATGTATCTATAAATATGTTGATTTAACTATCTGTCTATAAATCTATCAATCTATATCCGTATATGTTTAAGTCTATCTAAATGTCGATGTATTTTGCTAAATATCTATCTATCTTTCTGTATTCCTATATGTCAATTTATTTGTTTATCTATTTGTATATCTATCTGTCTATTTGACTATATAATATTATATTTATCTTTCTATTTATCCAACTATCTTATCTTACTATCTATATTATTATCAAACTATCTATCAATCTTTTTATCTTTTTATCTATCAATCAATCTCTCTATCGGTCTATTTAATAATATATCAATCAATCATCGATCAATCAATCTCTTTATCTATCTATCTATATTTCTATCCAACTATTTGTATATCTATTTGTATAACTATTTATTAATCTCTCTCTATATTTATCTATCTATCTATTTTCTATCTTTCTGTCTATCAATCTATCTATCTATATGTCTATCAATCAATTAATCTAATCTATCTAACTATTTATAAAATCTATCTAGTCTATCTAGTTATATATCTATCTATAAATCTATCATTTGAAGCTATCTGTCTATCTTATATTTCTATCTATCTATGTATCTATCATTCTATTTATTTGTCTATCTATCTCTCTTTCTATCTATTTATTTATCTGTCCATCTATCTATCTATTTGCTGTCTATCTATCTTTAATTTATCTTTCTATCTATCATTCTATTTTTATGCATATATATCTGTCTATCTATGTATCTTTTTATCTATCTCTCTATCTATCTATCTTTCTTCCTTTTATCTATCTAGCTATCTATTTATCAATCTATTTATCAATCTATCTATGAATCTATGTATCATTTTTTATATCTTTATTTAAAAATCTATCTATCTATTTATTTGTCTATTTATTTGTCTATCTCTCTATTTATATGTCTATATAGTTATCTATCTATTTATCTATTTATCTATCTATCTATCATTCTATCTATCTTTCTATCTATATATATATATATATATATATCTAACTATCTATCTATAAGTCTATCTACCTGTCTATCTATCTGTCTATCTCTCTATATATGTATCTAACTATCTATCTTTCTATCTATTTGTCTATCTATCTGTCTATTAATCTATCTATCAATTTGTACATCACTCTTTCTATTAATCTATCTTTCAATCTATCTATCTATATTTCTATCAATCTTTCAAACTTTTTCTCTATCTATTTGTTTATGTATCTGTCTATCTATCTATCTATCTGTCCGTCTATCTATATTTTTATCTTTTTTTTATCTATCTATTTATATCTCTTTCTATATGTCTATCTATTTCTTTATCTATCTATCTGTCTATCTAACTATATATTTTTTTGTGATTTATCCATCTATCTCTTTATATATCAATCTTTCTATCAATCTTTCTATCTATCTATTTATATGCATATCTAATTGTCTAATCTATCTACCTATCTATATGTCTTTCTATCTATTTATATATCTATTTATCCCTCTATCTATTTATTTCACTTTCTATTTTTCTATCAATTAGTCTTACAATTTTTCTTTCAATCTATCTATTAATCAATATATCCAACTATCTATCTATATGTCAACCTTTCTATCTATCTATTTGTCTATTTGTCTATCCATCTATCGGTCTATCAATCTCGCTAACTATTTGTCTTTTTAATTTTCGATCTATATGTAATGATATATATTATATAATTAGTATTATATAGATATATATATATATATAACTATCTATCTATCGAGATGTCTTTCTATCAGTCTATATAGTGCTATCTATGTATCAGTTCTATCTATATATATATATATATATATATATTCTATATCTATATATATTATAATATATATAATCTATCAATATATCTTTATATCTAACTATTTATTTGTCTATCGGTCTATCTATTTATTTGTCCATCTATCTGTCTATATTTTATCTAATAATCTATCTATCTATCTATGTGTCTATATATCTATCTATCTATCTATCTATATGTCTATCTATATATCTATCTATATCTGACTATCAACCAATCTATCAATTTGTTTATCCAAATTTCTAACTATTTGTAGAACCATCTATCTATCAATCTATCAATCTATCTATTTGGATGTCTGTCTAGCTGTCTATCTTTTTGTCAAACTTTCTATCTATCTATCTATCTATCTATCTATCTTTATATCTATCCAACTACCTATCGATCTAACTATCTATATATTTGTATATCTAACTATCTAACTATCTATTTGACTATATATATTTGTCTATCTATGTGTTTTTCTATCTATTTTTTATCTATCTTTATATCTATCTATGTATCTATCTGTCAATCTATCTATTTATCAATCTATCTTTCTATCTATCTCTCTGTCTGTCTATCATTAATTTTATCAATTTGTATATCAATCTACCTTTCAGTCTATCTTTCAATCTATCTTTCTATTTGTCTATTTATGTTTATATCAATCTATCTATCTATCCATCTATCTATCTATTTATCTATCTACATATCTATCTATCTCTTTAAATATCTATTTATCAATGTGTGTGTATATATATATATCAATCAATCAATCATTCATTCTAT
>JAREIK010001833.1:85000-139314 GCA_029783825.1 Sapria himalayana | reverse complement strand
ATTGATGATTGTTGATATATTATTAAATAGACCGATAGAGAGATTGATTGATAGATAAAAAGATAAAAAGATGATAGATAGTTTGATAATAATATAGATAGTAAGATAAGATATTTGGATAAATAGAAAGAAAATATAATATATATAGTCAACTAGACAGAGAGATATACAAATAGAAAACAAATAAATTGACATATAGGAATACAGAAAGATAGACAGATATTTAGCAAAATCATCGACATTTAGATAGACTTATACTATACGGATATAGATTGATAGATTTATAGACAAATAGTTAATCGACATATTATAGATACATAGATAGAAATATAATTAGATATATATACAAATAGATAGAAAAATAGACAGCAGACAGATTGATTGATTGTCGGATAGAAAGAAAGATATACTGATAGATAGATAGAAATAAATATATTAGATAGATAGATAGACATGTAAATATATAGTTACATTAATAAATAGATAGACATATTTATAAATAGATAGAGAGATTCATAAATAGATAAATTGACAAACACATAGATAAATAAATAAATAGATAGATAGATAGATAGATAGTCAAATAGATAGACAGATAGATAAAGAGATAGATAGACACATTGATAGGCATATAGTTAAACAAATAATAGATTGATGATAGTGGATAGATAGATAGATAGACAATATCTAATAATACATAGGATATTAATGATTGATTATTAGATAGATTGATAGATCATTGATATAAAGATTGATCGATAAACTGATAGATAGAAAGATAGATCAATAGACAAACACACACACAGATAGATAGATATATAAATAGATAAACAAATAGATAGACTAATAGATAGATAAATAGATATATATATATATACATATAGATAGAAAGATAGAAAAGGAGATAGTCATACAAATAGATAATAAATAGATAGACATATAGATGGATACAGAGAAAGATAGATAATTAGATAAACATATAGATATATAGATTGATAAATATGTATAGAAATAGATAGATAGTCAAATAAATAGATAGCTAGATAGAAACACAAATAGATCGATATATTAATAGACAATTAGATAGTAAGATAGTTATACAATTAGATAGAAAGATAGATAGATAGATTGATTGATAGATAAATAGATAAATAAATAGATAAATAAATAGATATATAGATAGATATATAGACATATTATTAGATAGAGAGATAAAGAGATAGAGAGAGAGATAGATAGATAGATATATGATAGATAGATATTTCAATAGACTTATCAATTTCTTGATATATAATATAATAGAGAGATAACATATAAACAATATATAGAGAAATAGATAGTGAAGAAGATTGATTTATTGACTGATTTATAATTAGATAGATAGTCAAATAGATAGATAGATAGACAGACATATATGGAGATAAATATATAGATAGATAGATTATAGACATAAAATACATATTGATAGATTGAATAATAGATAGATAGATAGCTAGTAAATATTAGTTAGATACACTTATTGATAGATAGACTTATAAATAGATAGATAGAAAAATAGATAGATAGATAGATAAATAATGAAAAGTTAGAAATATTGATAAACAAATAGATAGATAGATAGATAGATAGATAAACAAATAGAGAGACGGATATATTCACTCATAAATAGATAAATATATAAATAGATAGATAGACATATTGATAGATAGAGAGATAGACAAATAGATGGAAAGATAAATAGACAGATAGATAGAAAGAGACACATATATATCATTATATTGATATTTAGATTGATAGATAGACAAATTGTTAGAAAGATAAATAGACACATAGAAAACTAATAGACCGATAGCTATATAGATAAACAAATAGATAAACAAATAGATAAACAAATAGATAAACAAATAGATAAACAAATAGATAACAGATAGATAGATAGATAGATCGATTGATGGATAGATAGGTAGATATATAGAGAGATAAAAAAATAGATAGACAGATGGATAGATAGATAGATAGATATATAAATAGATAAATAGATATAAAGATAGTTTGTTATTTAGATAGAAAGAAAATAGACAGATAGATAAATAGAAAGATACATAGATAGATATAAAGATAGATAGATAATTAAATATAAAGATAAACAGACTGACATATAAATAGATAGATAGATAAATAGACTAATAGATGGATAGATAGAAAGATATATAGTTATGTTGATAGAAAGATAGATTGACAGACAAATAGATAGACAACTAGAAAGACATATAGATAGATAGATAAATAAATATATAGACAAATAGATATTAAAATTGATATACATATTGATAAATGGATAGATAAATAGATAGATAGAAAAAGAGATAGATAGATACATATATACATATATAGATACATAGATAGATAGATTGAAGGACATATTGATAGTTATATTGGATAGATAATTATATAGAAAGAAAGATAGATAGATAGATAGAAAAAAAGATAGAATGACAGATAGATAAATAGACATAAAATAGATAAAAATATAGAAATATAGATAATCAAATAGATAGAAAGATAGATAGACTAATATATATACAGAAAGATAGATGGATATAACTACAGATAGATAGATATATAAAAAGTTAGATATATAGAACAAATGATAGATAGATAGATTGATCGATATATATATATATATATATATATATATATATATATATATATATTGATAGAAAAATAGATAGATATATAAACATATAAATAGATATATAGATAGATATATAGATAGATAGAAATATAAATTACAATACACATAGATATACAAATTTATAAAAATAATAAGAGATTGATTGATGGGTAGATAGATAGACAAATTAATAGAAAGATAGATAAATTAATAGACAATTAGATAGATAGATATACAAATATATAAACCATTCAAAATATAGATAGATAGATATACAAATATATATGCCATTCAATAGATAGATAGATACATAGACGTATCATTTGACAATTAAATAAACAAATAATTAAATCGATAGATAGATAGATAGATAGATAGATAGATCAATAGATAGACAAATAGATATACATATAGTTGGATAAATAAATAGATATATATATATATATATATATGTAAATAAATAGATAGAGAGAAAGATAGACTAATAGATAGATAGATAGATACTTAGACAGAAAGATAGATAGATAGATATATATATATATATATATACAGAAAGATAGAGAGATAGAATTATAAATAGATAAATAGATATATAGATCAATAGATAGATATAGAGATAAATAGACAAATAGATAAAAAGATATATAGATAGATTATATAGATATATAATAGATAAATTTGTAGATTATTAGCAGATAGATAAATAGATGGGTGTATAAATATAGATAGATTGATAGACATACATATAGAATATTCGAGATATTGATAGACAGATAGATATAGAGATAGATAGATATATAGATAAATAGATAGATAGACTGATAGATAATTGAATATTAGAGAGATTGATAGATAGATAGATATACAAATAAATAGATAATTAGACAGCTATATAGACACGTAAATAGTCAGATTAATAAACAAATTGATACATAGATATATAGATAGATAGATTGATAGATAGATACATAGACAGATAAACAGATAGATAGATAGCTAGATAGATAGACAGATAGATAAACATACAGACATATATATAGACAGATAGAGAGAGAGACAAATATACAAATAGATAGACAAATACATAGAAACATAGACAGATAGATTAGTAGACATTCAAGCATACATATAAACTGACAAATAGAGAGATAAACATATATATATATAGTTTAATAGATATATTGATAGATAGATATATAGAAAAATATATAGACAGATAGATACTATATAGATAGATAGATAGTTTGGCAAACAAATTCATAGATTGATAAATAGATAGATATATAGACAAATAAAAAGAGAGAAAGAAATTATATAAGATAAATAGCTATAAAGATAGATAGACAAATAGATAGAATAATAGATTGACAAATAGATACACTAATAGATAGACAGATATATTAATAGACACACCGACAACTAGATTTATAGAACGAATGACAGATATATGGAAAGAAAGACAAAGACATAAATAGATATGCAGAAAGATAGAATGAAAAATAAATAGACAAAAAGATTGACAAATAGTAAAATAAAACAAATAGACATATAGACCGATAAAAGATAGATAGATAGATAGATACTTTGGTAGATATATTAATAGTAAAATAGATTGAGTGATTAATTGATGTAAAAATAGATAGACATACAGATAGATCGACAGATAAATAGATAGATATATAAGTAGATTGATATATAGATATTCATTTACAAAGACATAAAGATTAAGAGATAGTTTGCCATCTTGATAGACACATTGATAGATAGATTAATATAAATATTGTTATATAAATTGATATACAAATCAATAAACATATAGATAGACAGATTGATTGATAGATAGATATATTGATTGATTGATAGATATATCAATAGACAAATAGATAGATAGATAGATAGATAGGTAAATAGATAGATAGCTAGATAGATAGATAAACAGATACATATGCAAATAAAAGATAAATAATTAGATAGTTATAGAGATAGGTAGATAGATAGATAGACATATCGATAGCGAAATAGATAGACACATATATATACAAATATATAGTAACAAAGATAGACAGATATATAGAATAATAGATAGACTAATATATATTTATAAAGATAGATAGATATATAGATAGACATGTAGATAAATAGATAGAAAAATAAAAAGATAGATAGTTAGACAAATAGATATGAATATTAATAGATAGATAGAATGTTAGATAGTTAGATAGACACTTATATAAAGAAAAAGATAGATATAAAGATAGACAGACTGATTGATTGATTGATTTATAAACATTTAGATTGACACATTGATAGACATATTAATATATAGATTGACATATTTATAGATAGATTGATATAAAGATAAATAGACATATTGATATATAGATTTATAGATAGATAGATTTACAAATTAAATGATAGACAAATAGATATATAGATAGATAGATAGGCAGATAAATAAATAGATAGATACATAAATAGATAGATATATAGATAGATAGCTAGATAAATTTTTTTTTTAGATATATAGATATAAAGACAGAAATATAGATAGATATATGGTTATATAGATAGAAAGATTGATAAAAAAAATAGATAGATAGATAGATAGATCGATTATTATATAGATAGATACATAGATTGATAGATTATAAATAGACATATAGATAAATAAAAAATAATCAAATAGATAGATAGAGAGATAGATAGATAAATAGATAGAATGAAGATAATTAAATAGATAGACATGTAGATTGATAGATAGATAGAAACATAGAAAATAGATAGATAGCTAAATAGATAGACAGATAGATGGATTGTTTGATAGATAGATATATAAATAGATAGATCGATAGATGTATTATTACAAAGATAGATAGACTAATATATAGATAGATACATAGATAGACTAAAAGATAGATAGATAGATAGTAAGTTAACCAGATTGAAAAAGAGATTGATAGATAGATAGATAGATAGGAAAAAAGATGACAAACGGATAGACTAATAGATATACAGACAAACAAATAGATACATAAATAAAATGATATATAATTTAGATATAGATAAATAGATAGATAGACATATAGATAGACACATAGATTGATACATAGATAGTTAGATTGATTGAATGATTGATTGAAAAAGAGTCACATAAATAGATAGATAGATTGATTGATTGATTGACATATTAATAGATAGATTAAGAGTCAGAATGATAGATATAGTGATAAATAGATTGATGCACAGTTTCATATAGTAATTTGATTGAGAGATTGATATACATATAGATAGACAAATTGGAAGAGAGATACATAAATATTTTTTTTAGATAGAAAGAAAGAATGATAGATAGATAATTGATAGAATGATACATAGACAAACATATAGATACATAGATAAATAGATATGTATAAAGATAGATATATAGATAGACAAATAGATAGAAAAATAGATAGACAAATAAATACCCAGATAGATACACAAATAGATAGACAAATAGATAGATAGATACATAATCAAATAGATAGATAGATAGATATACATATACTTATATAGAGAGAAAGGTATATATATATATAGATAAATACACAGATATATAGATAGATAGAGAGAAAGATAGATAGATAGATAGATAGACAAATAGTCAGACATCCAAATAAATAGATAGATAGAAAAATAGATAGATAGTTATATAGGCAGATAGACAGACAG
This sequence comes from Sapria himalayana, assembly GCA_029783825.1. NCBI lineage: Eukaryota > Viridiplantae > Streptophyta > Magnoliopsida > Malpighiales > Rafflesiaceae > Sapria > Sapria himalayana. Next base: position 132,929 of record JAREIK010001833.1, on the reverse strand, counting down.
ATATATTAGATAAATAGATAGATCGATAGATAGATATACAAATAAATAGATAGATATAAATAAAGAGTCAGGTAGATTGGTAGATAGATAAATAGGTAAAAAAATTGATAGATAGATAAATAAATTAATAGACACATAGATAGATACATAAATAGTTTGATAGACAAATTGATAGATAGATTGATCGAGAAATAGGTAGATTTATTGATAAATAAATTGATAGGTAGAACGATATAAAGATATACATATAGATAGAAAGATTGATAGACAATTTGATAGATAGATAGATAGATAAATAGAAAGATAGATTGATAGATAGCCATATAGATAGAGAGAAAGATATATGAAAAATAGACAAATAGATAGACATATAGATTTATAGATAGATAGATAGACAATAGATAGGTAGATAGATAGACAGATAGATATATAGATAGATAATTAGATACATAGATAGATATATAATTAGATACATAGATAGATAGATAGATAGACATACAAATAGATATATAGATAGACAAACAGATATATAGATAGATAGATAAATAGATAGATAAATAAATAGATAATTAGATAAATAGATAAATAGAAAGATAGATAGACACAAAGAATACATATAGATAGACAGATAGTAAGATAAATAGATTTATTGTTTGATAGGAAAAATAATAGATAGATTTATAGAGTGTTTGATAGACAGATTGATGCCCAATTTTATATTATAACTGATAGAGAGATTGATAGATAGAAAGATATATAGATTGAAAGACATGTAGATAGATAGTTTGCTAGATATATTGATAGACAAATAGACACATAGATAAGTAGATAGATATTTAGATGAAATGATAGACAAATTTTTAGAAAGATAGAAAGAAAGATAGAAAGAAAGATAGATAGACAGACATATAGAATAGATAGATAGGTAGTTAGAATGATAGGTAGATAAATAGATAGATATACAAATATATAGTCGAATTGATAGATAGATAGATAGATACATAGATGTCATATAAATAGATAGATAGATGGATGGATAAAAAGACATAAAGATAGATAGATATATCAATTGGCAGAAAAACAGATAGATAGACAGATAGATAGATAGATAAATATTTAGTTAGATAGATAGATAGATAGATAGTCACATAGATAGAAAGATCGATAGACAAATACATAGATAGATATATCGAAAAATAGATAGACAAATAGGTAGATAGATTGATAGATAAATAGATAGAATGATTGATTGATAGATAAATAGATAGATAAACATAAAAATATTTATGCATGCAAATTGTCAGGTAGATAGATAGTTAGGCAGATTGACAATTAGAAAGACTAATAGTTATCTAGGCAGATAGATAGATAAACAGATAGACAACCAGACACACAGATAGATAGACAGTTAGACTAACTAACAAATAGTTAGATAGATAGATAGTCAGAAAGATAGATAGTCAGACAGACAAACAAACAAATAGATAAATAAATATCTTGACAAACAGATTGATAGATACATTGATAGACAAATAGGTAGATTAATTGATAAATAGATTGATGTAATGAAAGATTGATAGGTAGATAGATAAATAAATAGAAAAATAGATAGATTAATAGATAGATTGATTGATAGATATATAGATACGCATAAATAAATAGATAGATAGACAGACAAATAGATACCTAGATAGTCAGATATATACCTAGATAGTCAGATAGATAAATAGATAGATAGAAAGATAGATATACTGATAGATAGACATATATATGTACCAATATATATTCATATTGATAGAAATATTGATAGATTGATTGATAGACAGATTTATAGATAGATTGATAGACAAATTGATATATAGATTAATAGAAAGATATATATATATATAAAGATAGATAGATAAATAGATAGATAGATAGAATGAAAGAAAGAAAGATAGTTAGTTAGTTAGTTATATAGATAAAAATATAGAAAGATAGATAGATAGACAGATTTATAGATAGATATATAGATAGATATATAGATAGATATATAGAGAGATAGATAGATAAATTAATAGATAGACAAATATTTAGATAGATAGATAGATAGATAGATAGACAAATAGATAGATATCAATAGTTAGATTAATTGATTGATTGGTAAATAGATAGATAGATATATAGATAGATAGATAGATAGATAATAGACAGATTGATTGATTGATTGTTAGATAAATAGAAGATATAGATAGATAGAAAGATAGAAAAATAGAAAAATAGAAAAATAGATAAATAGATAAATAGATAAATAGATAAATAGTCAAATAGATAGATATATAGATATATAATTATATATATATCCATATAGATAGATAGACACATACACTATAAGAAATTATCTATTTAGCTACGAAAATTTCCTATGCAAATAATCCCTAGCTAATTTCAAGGGGATTAGCTAGAGAATAGCAAGATATGTTTGATTTTATATCGAATGAATAAATTGTGATGGATTTTTGATGGAATAGTGATAAAAGTTTTTTATGTATAAATATCTCCAATCAATATTGTCTTAGATTTTTGTACAAAGGTTGGTGGCAAATTTATCAATGAATTTATTGATCGATTTTTCCTAGCTAATTAGCTACAAAAAATATCCCTCACTAAATAATTATCTTGAAATTTTTTTTAGAATTTAATATTAATAGCCATGCTTTTGCATTTTAAAAATCAGAGGCTGGTGTTGTGAATTCTGGCTATAGATTTTTAAAAATTTTCATATGCCGGTATTGAGAATGATGACTATTTAATTAAACCAATGGTCATCATTCACAATGCCAGCATTTGAATTTCAAAAATTATTAAATGCCGACTTTAGGAATGACTACATTTTACTTAAACCAATGGTCATCATTCGCAATGCTAGCTATTGAATTTAAAAATTTTCAAATACTTGCATTGGGAACGATGGCTATTTAATTAAACTAATATTTTTCATTCACAACACTGGCTTTTGAATGAGTTAATTCCTATCTGATCATCTTCTCCCTTCCTCCATTTTCTTTTCTTCATTTTCACATTACCCCCTAAATTTTTCAGCCATTTATTCGACCAGTGGCCTCCTCCTCTTCCCCAAACCCCACAACTGCAAACAATTCAGCATTTGCATATTATATAGAAATCTTCATCAATCTTTTAATTATCCACATCTCAAGTGCAAAAAATTAAATTATAGGATAAATAGATTCTATTGTATCCAACTAAAAAAAATACAAAATAAATTAAAACCATATCTCAAGCTAACACACACACACATGAGTTCTAATCATCCAACAAATACATAAGCATGCTAAACATCAAATCATATCTATGATGCAGAACTGATAATCTTCTCCCATGTCCCACAAAAAGAGTTGCAGGTGCCTCCAGCCTTTTTTTGTGCATAGTCAACAAATGCTCTCGCAATCTAATCTCATGTATGAACAATCTCTCAGAGATATTGGTTGTGGGAGTCACCATGCCGAGTCGCTCAAACTTGATTTCACCTTGGCAACAAAATCTGTACCCTCCTTTCTGTTTCAATCAAATACATAAAACATCACATGCAACAAAAAATATATAAGCATATTTATTTAAAAGACTTGAAGAAGATAAATTTAACACACACACAACTTTAGCAGGAATTATGTCCAAGATGATCGGAGAATATCTTTGATAATCAGAAGTAACCAGCACTTTTAGAGGAATTGTGTCAATATGGGGGTAGGAAAGGTGATGCATCAATTTGAGTGGGTATGTAAGCTGATATGCAGGTGTGTAGGGGTATAATCATCTTGGATGAGGGGTAAAAAGTAGGCATTGTCAGCTCGAAGTGTACCTAAACCACTCTCACTATCTGAATCATGACCTAACCTACCATCTCGAGCATGACCTTTGTGATCAATTCCTGCTCTCCCTCTCTCTCTACATCGAATGGGATGCATACGTGATGGTGTTGATGACAATGGAGATCTAATAAATGGTTCATGTGATGTTGAAGCTTCCTTAGCGTAACCAGCGATATGATGGTTTCACCAATCTGGTGTAACACCGATCGAGCAATATGATGTATGTCGCATAAAGCACCAAGGGTATCAACACGAGATTGAATGGCTATGTCAACCATAGTGGCAATCCGAGTGAACCAAAGAAAGAATTATAATTACATAATCTAATTATTAAAAATTAGGTAAAATATTTTAGAAACACATGACTCTAACTTACCAAAAGATCCATATTACTTGTTGTAGTATGGAACCCCATATCATCCCTTTGAAGTAATGGTGTCATAAAACATCGTGTAATATGATTATACCACTGCATGTATGGATAATGAAAGTCTATTAGACCTACCATAGAGAGTTAAGTGATAATCCTAATCACTCATGTCTCCTATAATTCTATGTATGTTGCATGATACATCCCCCAATCGCACTGGTATCATCCATGTACATCCATTGCATGCAACTGTTGCTGATATGAGCAAGCTGGAGGTATCTCTTGAAGCATCCAAAACTAGTGCAGGACTTTAACTAGATGATACCACTCAACAATCTTGAAACAAATAAGCTGTGACATCATCTGCTAGATCTCCTAATCAGCTAAGCAAATATATGAAAGCTGATCAAGTAACTCTCTCACGTATGGTTGCCATGACACCTACATGTGAACACATAATATCAATAAATTTTACAATAATATGAATATAATTAATATAGAACCATATAATTTTACATAAACATTACCTGATCAGGAGTTTGTGCATCTAGCTGATCTCAGTTTAGGAGGAGTACACTCGATGGGTTATGCACCCATGTCAAAGGTACTCTTCATCTACACCCTAGTGAAAGAGCTCGTTCTACCTCTAACTTTGCCAGAGATTGAGCTGGTAATCCATTGCGAATAGCCTTGGGTAGGTCACCATCCCCGAAATTGACATTAGCATCGTGTAAGGCATGAGTGGGTTGTGGTGCTATATCTGTGTGTGGTTGCCCAAAATTGGGTCGCCTAACGTGAAGTCTTTCCCATGACCATAGCTGAATACAAAATAATGAGAAAGTGGGTCATAATATTGTAGTTTTTATATTTCGTTAAGAAAAATATGATAAATCATCCATACATAACAACATACATTCTCATTTATTACATACATGTATGAGTCTAATACAACTGCTAATACCATGTCAATGATTTAAGCTAGCTCGACATAACTCACAGTATGTATGTGCTAGTACTACACTATCACAGTATCCATCAAATCTCAAAGTAGTGAGAGAAAGAACATGAGAACATGCACACCCTTCTTGTCCACAAACAAGAAGTATCCAATAAGCACTAAGTTGAACCCACATGCACAATGCTCTAATGTGACCTCATCTGCAATAGGTGGTGGGGTGTATAACTAGATACATAACCATCACAAAGAGATAGTGGCTCTTCTAATAGCATCGGAGGATGGGATGACACCGAGCAACTCCAATCACAACACAGCCACATCGAACACATATGTGTTAGTGACTGCTGGGACATGGATATGAAGGCCAAGGAGGATGGCGACATCCTATAATATAATTATCATCTCCCCTACTAGCACATGAAACGTGTGTATCTCGGGCCACCATCTCTTGATGAGTGAGGTGATAAGTGGCCAATCGATCGCAATGTGGCCCAAATGATATATACCATAAATCCAACCCTAATCATTTATGGCTGAATCCAAATATCCATCCTCCACATAGTCATGAAGGCTCCGATCTATTGTCGAGGGTAGAGGATCTCTTGAAGCTATAAGCAACGAAACAACCAAATTTAAAAGTGATTATGTATAAATTATATGTTAAAAATACTAATAGTAATTGCTAATTAATAAATTATGTACATTCTCTGTATCTACTAGGTGTGATCAGTGTCTATCTTGCAATATCAAGATAGATGTATCTGACATATCCACATCATGAAACCCCCTAGCCATATCTATAAGATATAACAAATCTAGAATAATTGTCAAACATGGCTATCAATATTAATCACAATGATAATTTATAATACACACATAGAATATGAATGTTTCATTCAATAGAATAAGTCTGATACAAGACAACAACAAAATATACAGGGCATCATTTACATGAAATTAATATTAGTACATAAGTCTTATACAAATAACAACAAAAACGTGAGGCCGCTTTTACAAATACACAACTAAACTTGATTTCTATTCTTACAAGACCACAGATTGTTACCCTCTAGTTTTCACAACCTACAATTTATCTTAGTTTTCTCCTCCCTAATGTCCATATTATTATGCAAATGAATTGATTTAGAATAGCCATTGACTTTGTCATTTCATTGACCTATGAGCTATAATCATTGGATCATCATAAAAAAAGTCATTCATCTTCTTTGAATATGGGATAAAACAAGATTACCCAAGTGTCATAGTAGAGCTACGTAGTGTAGTAGTCTTGAACAAATAACTGAAAATTAACACATTAATGCTGACATGTTGCTATGATATGGCTACATGGAAATCCAAATATCATTGTCTTACCACATGTGCATTTCTTGTCATTTGTGTTAAGATCTCTTGGACCTTACATGAAAATATGCCCTATATGTAATCGTAAAGAACAAATTCTCTTAATTCAGCCTTAACCACATGACCTTGAATCCGAGTATCAACATATGGTGTGAACTGCTCATCTGATGCCAATCTATCAGCACCTTGTTCCCTTCTTACAGCAAAGTAACTGTTAAGGCAAGAAAATATTAACTGAACTAATATAGTAATTGGTAAGCTATGAGCCCCTTTATGTTCACTATTAAATACCTTAGACATATTGGTTTTCATTATTCCATATTTTTGACCTCCATCATGCGAAAGTACCCATAACGGAAAGAGGGATCACCTCTAACCATTTTTGTGCTTCAGAATTAATTCTCCCAATTGTAGTCATATGCCTATTTTTCCGTGTTGTTGTCGCAACATCTACTTTGCATACCAAATTCTATTTATCTTTGTAGCTGGTCATAAAATTTCTTGCAAGATGATGCATATAGATCTTGTGATAGCCATATGGTGCATTTCAATTAAGATGATGATCACTCATAGCTGCTATAATACCTAGATGTCTGTCAAATATAATACAAATCCATGTCCGTCAAGTTACTCTATTTCTGATACATGCCATGAAAATTCCCCAACCATCAATATTCTCGCCTTCTATAATAGAAAATGTCAATGGAAATAACTAATTATTTTTGTCACATCTCATAGCAATCAACAATGTCCATTTATACTTCTCATACAAATGTGTACCATTAATACTTAGTATAGGATGATAATTTGTGAACCCTTCAATAGATGGCTTGAATGACCAGAACACACACTGATATATCTCATTATTTGACACACTATGAGAGATGGTTTTCCAAATAACAATACATCCAGGATTGGCTTATTCTATGGCCAAGAACAAATTTGGGAGATCTATATATGTTTAAATAAAATCACCAAATAAGTGTCTAAATGCCTTAAGCTTCCCATCCAAGGCTTTTTTATATGAAATTTTATATCCCCATTTCTCCATTATGATTGCTTGAATAGTAGCAGGGAATAATATAAATTGTGCCATAATTATATATTCTATATGTGTAGTAACCAACTTTGACTCTAGTTGATGATGGTCTCTGTTTAAACATGGATTTACACAAGTTTGCGGCCCTTTATATTTGTTGATCACAAATAAGTTAATCTCTTTTACAACCATGGCATGGAACTTTTATTGATATTGATATACTTTGGCCTTCTTACATCTTAAAACCAGTAATTTTTTTGAGGAGGTGATTACAACAAACTCATGGTGTACTAATATTGAGTAGATCTTTGCAGCCTTTTACAATTTGGATTTAGAATTAAAAACTTACCCAACTATAAATTCACCACTCACATATGAAAATTTTTAAAATTCAATATCCAGCATTAAGAACGATGGCCATTGGTATAATTAAATAGTCATCATTCCTAATGCCAGCATTTAAAAATTTTTAAAATTCAAAGACTGGCAATGTGAATGATGACCATTGGTTTAATTAAATACCCGTTGTTCCCAATGGCGGCATTTGAAAATTTTTAAAATTCATTAGCTGCCATTCACAATGTTGGCCTCTAAATTTTAAATTTTAATAGTGTGGCAATGGTCATCATTGTGAATGACAGCCATTTCCACGATGTTTCTAGACACACTAAGTTGGTAATATTTTTCAAACTAGCATTATATTTTATATTTTTTATTTAAAATGCATTATTTCCATACAAAACTCCATAAATTAGGTTATAGATATTCAAAAATTAGAAATAGGTTTATGAACCTTGCTGTACAATACCATAAACCATGAAAAATAATTTTAACACCTCAACTTCCATTAAAGTTCGCATACATACATAATAAATACCAAGCTTACTTGAGAAAAAATTGATATTAGTTTTATATAAAATTTTTATGAATGCTAGCTGATCACAAATAATGCATAGGATGAAATGTCAATATTATCTTAAATCTTATTGTTTAAATTATCATTTAACACAATATGTTTTATTTATTTATGAACAATTTAATTAAAAGCAAATCATATATTTTCTGGTCTATGATTCATAAGAGTTTACAAGTGATGGATGTTTTGACTATTTATTGTGCTTGTGTTAGAAATGTTATTTTGGGTTAAGCCAAAATATTTATTTACTTAATTAGCAATTAAGTAAGACAAAACTAATATCTCAGAAAGTTTGGTTTCTCACATTGATTTAGTAAGGCCAAAAATACTCAACCTAGATCTTTGTTGCTTAGTTTGCAGGTGAATAACAACTCAGGTTGTGCTACTTGAATTGTCAAGTTGACTTTGTTTAGTGTTAAAATATAATAAATTTTTATTTTATCAAAAGAAAAAATCTAAAAATTATATTTTAAAAATTATAAAAATTATTAATCATCTGCTTAAAACTTATATCCAACTCAAATTAGAATACTCATATAATCAAGAATATTCATAATTAGTGAAAGAATTGTTGTGTTTTGCTATTCTTTCACACATTCAAATAAATATATGTGTAACTGAGAGAATAGTGATGTGCAATATGATGATATACTAAAGCTTGTTTCTCATGCTATACAAATCATTTAATTTTCTATTTGAAAACTTTACAAAAAATACAATAGATTCTAAATTATTTTAAAGTTTCTAAATATAATAAATTATAATTAATAGTCAAATTATAAAAAATTAAAATTTACACCCAATTAACAGTCCAAATTATAAGATATTATTATTTACTTCCAATTAAGAGTCCAAATTAAAATAAATTACAAGTCCATGCTAACAACTAAATAAGAATTAAAACACATGAGAGTTCTGTTTGTGTTTATTGTATAATAGTGATAAAATCAAATTCATTAAATTTGATATTGTTCATGTTTTTTTACAACCGCCTTAATTTTGATAAAATTAAGGAAAAAATTAATGTTTTCCATGTAAAAAAACCATCTTAAATTAAATATAAAATTTGAGTTACTCATGGTGATGCTGATTAGTAAACTCTTTTTTTTTTGCTAGTTTAATATTGTTTGAAAATATTTTGATATTGTTGTTAGATGTTATAAGATGTAGGGAAAATTATGTTATGGTGCATTAAAAAAATATTTTTTAAAAAATTGCCTAAATAAGTAAATATTCATATTAAAAAATATTTCAAAATAAAAGATTTCTACTTTCTGGTAAACTCAAAAAATACATTTATTCTTCCTGTATATTTCATGATTTGAAAAAAATAAAAAAATAAACACAAAAAATATATTTTCAAAAATACTATAGGATGAGAGGTATATTGTTTTGGAAAATAGTATGCTCGATTTGTAACAATATAATATTTATATAAATTTTAAAAACACATAACATTATATATTAATATTTGTATATTTATATATTCTTATGACATTATATATAAATGTTTATACTTTAATATATATAAACGTATAGCATTATAAATAAACATTGATATGTTTATATAAACATATAAAGTTATATATAAATATTTATACATATGTGTTGATGTTTATAAATATTTATACAACATTTACATAATACTATCCATTTATATGATTGTTTATATAACATTTATATAACATATAAAATGTTTATACATACTTATAAACATTTATATAATATAAAAATTTTTATATAACTATATAATATTTATAATGTTTATATAAATGTGATATAAAAACTATATAATATTTATAAAAGTGTTACATGTGTGTGTGTGTGTAATATTTATAAAAATACTATAAACACAACATTATATCTATTCACTTAAACATTTATATAATCATATGTCATTATATATAAAAGTTTATACAGTAATATAAATGTGCAACTGAGAGAATAGTAATGTGGAATATGATGCATTTATGCATACACAAGAGATTATCTCTATAATGTATATATGATATGAAAAAATGATATATCATAGAGAAATATTAGTATTTTTATCTATGAATGAAGCCAATAGTATTATTGGGTATTGAGGGAGATAATTCAATTATCATTGTCATTTAGGAGTCATTATAGAGCTCATCTATCGTGATGTTTACTTTAAAAGTGTAAACAATTTTTTTTTTAAATTTTGTTGTTAATACTTCTCATTTGTTATGTACTATAGTTTTCATAACTCATTTTTTTACTTAGATGTATGATTATTAATTCAAAAGTTAATAATCATTGTATAGAAAATTATTATTTGCTTAATTTTTGTTCTCATTTTTTAAAAATATTGAAATAGCTACTAAAATATTATCTAAAATAATTTGTTATTAAAAATATACAAGTTGAAATTTGGTTGCTTTTGTATTTTTTTTTTATTTTTGGATTTATGTGTAGTCTTATTTTTTTGAGTTATATTTTTAAGTAATTACTTTTTAATTTTTTTTTGGATAATGTTAATATTATATATTTTTATTTTTATGGTCTGATATATTATTAGAAATTTGAATATTATTGATATGTTACTTATTCATTATGTACTTGGTTAGTTATTTTTTGTTTAATTGAGATGTTATAAATTTTGTATGATTATATATTTATACAATTTATCAATGGTTATATAAAATAATATATCTTTTAATAAATGAAATAATATGAAAATTTAATTACCAATTAATAATGTTCATGGTTATTAGTAATATTATTTATTTTCTCCATTGTTATAACCAGAAATTAATTTTTTTTATTTCTGAAATTTATTTATTTAATTTATAAATAATATTATAAAAAATACCCATAAAAATTTCATATACTATTAACCATAAATTTATTTATTTATGAAATAATATAATTAATGGTTAAATATAATATAATTTTGTTTTCTAATATTATTTATCTCTGACCCATCTCTCCCCCATCTGGCCTTCTCTATGTAATTAGGTCAGTTCACTTCCTGAAAAATCTGTGACTATTAGAACACACTACAATTCCAACATTGTTTCCAAGAACCGTATCAAACAAAGAACATCTCTCAAAACACATAGTTATCGCAACATTATTTCAAAGAACCATATCAACCAAAGAACATCTCTCTTTCTCTCTCTGCATGTTTTTTTTTATCATCATTATAATTTAATGAGAAATTAAAAATGAGTTTTACAAATTTAAAATCGGTAGTGAGATAAATGGTGCTTTTTTGTTGAGATCTTGTGTATTAATGATAAATTGGTAGTATGAACTTTTTTTCTTTTAATGATTATTTTTTTAAGTTTTATGGATTTCAAATCAACCAAAAAGTATGCTAGCTCTAAAATTCGAAGAATAGTAAAAGAGGACAAAGAAAATAATAACAAGAGGAGGAGAAGAGCAAGGTACTATAATTTTTTAAATTAAAATTATATCTTATATTTTAATTTTTGGTTTTTTATATTTTAAAAAGTTTTGTCTTATAGAGACGATGAATATGAAGAAGCTGTGGAAATTTATCCATTAGATAGGTTTCAATGGTTATAGTGTGAAACTCTTATATTTTTCTCAAAGAAGAAGGTAAAACTTAACCATAACCTTTAATTTTGCTGTCATTGCTAATGTTGACAGTTTGTTGAGGTTGTAATTTTTGTTGGTAGATGTTTATGAAATAATTCTATTTAGCTTTTTTTTTAATAAATCATTTTTTCTGGTCTTTAATTAGGTACCCAATAAATTCCATAGTTATTCTATTCTATTATAATTGCAGATGCTTTCATTAATTTAATTGGCCCAATATTAATTTTTGTTTAATAGTACTATTGAAAAAAATGTTCTACACTAAGTCTTTATTATATCTATCAAATATTGGCATGTATAATCAAATCACACTTTATGGAGAAATGGGGGATGTAAAAGACTAAGAACCCATGTCAAACTATACATTATTGTAAGCAAGGAAACAAACATTGTATAGAATTTTCTCAATGTGTTTTCTTAGATACCATGCATTCTCAAAGCACACTGGCCATGCATGGTGACCTATTTCGTGTATTCATTTATAAAAAGTAAGTATTCCATCATTATATATAGTTCACATGAGTAATATGATAGATAATTTGATTAGTAATAGAGTACACCCTTTTGTTTTAAAAAAATGTGCATATAGTATATATATACAAAGTAATAGACATTTGGTGTGTGTTAAGTTGCTTATATAGTTCAATCTATGTTTGCTTTACATGCACATTATTTATTGTTTACAATGAAACATGTGCACTAATATGCTTCTGTGCACAAAAAGCTTGCCAATTTCTTTGTCACACATACAAAAAATTAGAAATTATCAAAAATAATAGGGTAGAACTAAATGAAAAAAAATCAAACAAGATGAAACACGTCATTTAATAATGACTTTCAAATTTTTGACTATGATCTAATGTTGATTCTGAGATTATTACAGAGAATCAATATATCGAAGAAAAGTTTTTTAATTAAAATTTTTTATTGGATCTAAATCTCCAAATGAAGAAATATCTTTAATATTGGTGTGATATTTTATTTTTAATGTTATACTAGTAGTATAATTTTTGTTAAATTAAACAATTAGCAATAAAAAAATAATGATAAACAAAAATCAAAAATTATCATTGATGCATAATATGAAACTCTTAATATATGATACTCTTGATTAGCATATATTTTCCTTTTATTTTCTATTTTCTTTTAAGCTATTTTAGATTTAGCATTTTAATAAATATTTTTGTGCATTTGATGATACTCTTGATATATGACACACACACACACACAAATATGTATTTATAGTTTTTTGTTAGAATTTATGTGTATCATTGTATTTTTTGCCGTTTATATATCTGCAATGTTTTGTTTTGGTGTAACATTATAATATGAGTATATTAAATGATTTTATAATTTTTTTTTTCAATTATAGCCATGTTATTGTTTGATGAAATTATAACCTGTTTTATAATATTTTAAAAAAGTGATGTGCCCATTTGGTTTATTTGCTCATTGACAATTTGGGCATTATGAAAAATATCCCTCCTGAGCTGCACTTTGCCAAAATGTAGATTCTCTTTAATCTTTTCTTTGATAAAATAATCTTTTTATGTGATTAGACTGCTAATAAAATATTAGATTGAAAATTTCATATTATGTGAGCTAACAACCATCATAGAAAATGAAATTTGGCATTTCAATACAAAAAATTAATTTCTCAATTAAATATCTAATTGTTAAAGTATATAAGTGATAGTCATATCTATAATTTTTGCTAAATTAATAAGTTTTCATCCTTCTTATCCTTTAAGTTTGAATTGATGTGTATGTAAATAATCTTGAAATAAATTACTTAAATATTAGGATAAATTTTTATTACACTGCTATTTTTTTTAGCAGGTCTTTAGTTCATAAGAATGGGTGTCTTTAGGCTGCTACTTTAATTAACTATTTATTTATGCATTTCTTTAGCTTTACTCTTTGTATTTCAATCTTGTCTTTCTATAATATAAAGCTTTAGTTTTAGTAGATTATTTTCATTCATTTCTAATCTTTATCTTGTTAGTAACTTAATGTAGGATGTGACTGGATTACTAAGAGCATTGTAGTCAACTAGTTTTGCTTAATTCTCATTCTTCTTAGCTTAGTTAGTTTACTTTAGCAAATTGTATTTTGATTGTAGTTTTCCACAAAATATGTTAATGTTAATGTCTGTAATTATTCGTACCTCTAATCAGCCCATATTTGTAATGCTAGGAATCTATAATTGTAGGCTTCTTCACATATATGTTTTCTAGTTTAATACTTTGTATGATATGTTTTCTAGTCCATATCTATTATTGTTCATGTCTGAATTCTTCATTAATTGATTTACCAAAAGTTCTTGGAATTGGATCTTCATTCCATTTATATTTTCTATCTTATTTATTTTTATATTCAAATATTGAGTCGAATCATAGTTAAAATTTTAATCTTTGATCTTCATTGAGAAGTGAGAAGCTTACTCCATCACACTTGCAAATCTATTTTTTTTTGCATCCCTTTCTTGCACTGCAAGAAAAATCCCAAATAGCTAGGGATAATTCCTTAGTTAAATGGAGATTTTCTATCGCTAGATGGGATATAGCGACGGATTAACGATAGAAGTTTTCCCAATCTAAAGTGTTCATCGCTAAAAATTAGCGAGGGAAAGAGTCTGTTGCTATAATATTTTAGAGATAGAAATATTCCTAGCTAAAATAATAATTTCCCTAGCTAAATTAATAAGCTAGAGTTACCATCGCTAAATGTATATAACAATGGAAGCTTTCCCAATATAAAGTGCTCGTCTCTAAAAATTAGTAAGGAAAATAGTCCCTAGCAAAATAAATTTAGCAATGTAAAAATCTCTAGGTAAAATAATAATTTCTCTATCTAAAATAGTAACGGAAAAATCCTTAGCTAAATTTGTAAGGGAAAATTCCTTAGCTATTATGATTCAAAAACTATTTTCAGAATTATATTTTTTTTTTCAAATTATTTAATTAAATAATTTAATATTTTTATATTAAATTGAATTAAAACATAAACTATAAATGATAATTTATAATTAATAAAAAATAAAATCATTTAAGAAATTATTATGATTCAATATTTTACATAATTCAACAAAAATATAACAAAATATTATTACAACATATTCATTAATTTATCTACCTATAGTGTATAAAGTACAATCTATCTGTGCATTGACGTTGCTTTCTCTCCCTCATCTCCTCTGATCACCATATTTCTACTGCAACAAAGATGTCTGAGTCACGGTGCATCATGTCTAGTAAAAAATCTCTTTACTTATAAAAGCTTCATACGGGGAATAATGCGATACCATATCTGTACGAAATTTAAACTAGCCAATCAAATCAAAATAAATAAATAAATAAATATATGTTTTGATAAATATATAATACTACAATATAGATGTACATATATACTACAATGTATATGTACATATATACTAGCATTTCACTAGTTACATATATTAATATAATATATGTACATATAAACTGCAGTATTATATGTACATAAATATTGTGTACATATATACTGTAGTGTATATGTATATACTAGTATATATGTACATGTACATATATACTAGTATATATATATATATATAAGTATTTATATGTACATATATACTCTGTATATGTACATATACACTACAATATATATTAACATATATATGTTTATACATATACAGTGTAGCGTATATGTATACACTGGTATATTTGTATATGAATATATATACCGATATATATGTACAAGCATTTATATGTACATATATACTTAGTATATGTACATATACACTACAGTGTAAATGTACATATATGTGTATACATTTACACTTTAGTATATATGTACATATATAAGTACATGTATGTACATTTACACTACAGTGTATATGTACAAGTATGTACATATATATTAATAAATACTGGTACATATATACCTATATATATGTACATATACACTGTAGTATATATGTACATATATACTAGTGTATACATATAAACTATAGTATGTATGTACATATACACTATAATGTATTTTTACATATACTTTAGTGTATATATGTACATATACTAAGCATCTATATATACATATAAATATGTACATATACTATAGTGTATATTTACATATACACATATACAGGTAAATACTTGTACATATTACCTGTATATATGTATATGTGGATATATACTAGTATATATGTAAATATACATATATATTGGTATAAATGTACAACTATTTACATTAAAGTAAAGCGTAAACACCTATTATGGAGCATGAACATCAAACAACTATATATTTTGTTATAAGAATAAAAAAATGAACAAACACTTTAACTAGGGCTATAAAAATCATCTTTGTTTATTTGAAATTGCATCGAACTTGGAAGCACAAGGCACAAATAATTTGCAATAAGATTGTACAGGATAAAAGTTCAATACATATACATACATATTGTGCATAAAATATAATCTATCCATTAAATTGACGTTGCTTTCTGTCCCTCAGCTCCTCCGGTCACCATCTTTCTACTACGACAAAGCTATCATAGTCGCGGCATGTAATGTCTAGTAAAAAATCCATTCGCTTATAAAAGTTCCGTATGGGGAACAATGCCGTACCATATCTGTATGAAATTTAAACTAGTCAATCAAATCAAAATAAATAAATTAATAAAGTTATGTTTTTGATAAATATTTAATACCATAGTATATATGTATATATATACTAGCATTTCACTAGTTACATATATTACTATAGTATATGTACATATATACTATAATATTATATGTACATATATACTGAGTACATATATACTCAGTATACATGTACATATAATGCTGCAGTATTATATGTACATATATTGCAGTATGTATGTAGATATACTGATCATCATTTCACTTGGTTCTTGTGTTCTCCTTATTCTTACCTTTTTGTGTGGCTTTGATCGGTACACTGGAAGAGACATGCTCCCTTCATCTAGCAATAGCATGATATCCTTTCACATTTAGCGTGCTAATTAATTCTCTATTTCTTTATGTAGATTCTGCAAACACATTGCCTAGATATTCATGATATTTTATCTTTGCATATTCATCTGTAAGTGATTTTATTTAATTAATAGTATTATTTGTAGTCATTGTAAGTTTCATTTAGAATTATGATTGAGCATAATTCTTGGTAAATATAATAAGGAAAAATTGGTTCAGATCGTCAGTGGATGTACAAAAGGTTTATGAATAGAATTTTGAATAAAGATTTTTTGAGTGAGCTAGAAACTTTCTTCAACTTTGCTTGTAGTGAATTGAGATTGATCGATAGATATAAAATTAAGTGTCCATGTAATAACCACAAGTGTTAGAATATGTCTTTTCATGATGTAAACATTAATCTATACCATCTGGCTAAATATGACTTTGTAAGAAATTATTTTGTTTGGATTTATCAAGGAGAAAGTACAATGATTGTGAACATTGACCAAAATGAGAGTACTGAATCCTATGTATGTAGTGAAGAAGCATCAAACACATACCATAGAATGGTAAAGGAAGCTACTAGTGCTGACTTCAATATGGATTACATGGAAGAACCACCTAATTCCGAAGCTTAGAAATTTTATGATATGCTTAAAGCTGTAGATAATAGGTTGTGGCATAGTTGTAAAATACATTCACAATTATCACTTGTGGCTCAACTTTTGAGTATGAACTCTGAAAATCATATATCTAAAAAATTATTTGATTAGGTGCCAGAACTGATGAAAGAGATTATTCTGTATAATAATTTGGTAACAAACAACTTTTACAGCACTAATAAGATACTACGAGGTAGGGTCTACCAGTGGAAAAATTTGATTGTTATTTCAATGGATGTTTGTTATATTTGTGTGGTGATATGGATTTAATTAGCTATAAGATTTGTGATCAACCTCAACTTAAGAAGGCATCTCGTGTTGCAGAAATATGATAGAAGATGAAAGTTGCATTTAAGAAGATGTATTATTCCCTTTTAATACCTTGATTGCAGAGACTATATGCATCAAATGCTATAGCACATGATATAAGGTGGCATCCTTAGCATGAGATTAAATAAAGGGTGATGCGTCATCCATCAAATTTACTTGCTTGGAAGCATTTTTATCATATACATCAAGATTTTGCTATTGAAAGTCAAAATGTGAGGTTGGTCTCTACACTGATGGTTTCCAGCAATTTGGTCAGTCTAGGCAACAGTAAACTACATGTCCAGTGATAGCGACACCTTACAATTTTTCTCCATGGTTGTGTTTGCGGAAGCAATATATGTTTTTGTCAATATTGATTCCAGGGCCAAAAAATCCAAAAGACATGTTGGATATTTTTTTACAGCCTCTTATAGCAAAGTTAAATCATTTATAGAATGTTGGCATGAATACATATTACATCTAAAAAAAGCAAATTTTTATTATGAAATGGCCCTTATGTAGATGGTAAGTGATTTTCCTATATATTCAATATTATTGGGTTGGAGTACTACAGGATGATTAGTAGGTCCGTATTGTATGGAAAAGCCTGATGCTTTTACTCTAAAATTTAGTGGTAAACAGTCATCATTTGATAACCATCGTAAGTTTCTACCTACAAATCATCCATTTCGTATATATAGAACTATATTTTGAAAAATTAAAATAGTGAAGATAGTTCCACCAATTGTTCGTTCAAGAGATGATATCTTGATAGAGATCCAGAGTTTAGGTTTGAAAAAGTAACTTAAATGGACACTACTAGAACTAATGGACCAATATGAAAAACATTTGGTTGGAGAAAACACAATATTTTTTGGGGCTTGTCCTATTAGAGGTCCAATTTAATTTGTCATAACTTCGATATAATGCATATTGAAAAAAAAATGCTTGATATTTTTTTCAACACTATCCTGAATGTAGGTGGAAAAACAAAGGACACTTAGAATAAAGACAATAGTTGATTGATTACTATCGGCATCCTAATTCGAAACAGAATGAGGCTACAAGAAAATATCCTAAAGCTTGTTACACACTTGATAAGAAGACAAAATAGAGATTATGATAATGGGTTAAAATATTGAAATTCCTTGATGGATATTTGTCAAATATGGGCATATGTGTAGATATGAACAAGCTTAAGTTATTTCGAATAGAAAGTCATGACTATCATGTATTTATGTAGAGATTAATACCAATTATTTTTTGTGAAATACTTTTCCTAAATGTTTGGAAGGTCCTTACAGAACATAATTCGTTCTTCAAATAGCTAACCACAACCACAATCAAAAAAGATGACATGGTGAGACTGAATAATGACATACCACTCATTCTTTTTAAGCTTGATTAGATATTCCAACTACGCTTTTTTGACTAATGGAGCATTTTCCGGTCCATTTGGCTTATGAAGCAAGGATAGCCGGGCTAGTGAAATACAGGCTGATGTATCATTTTGAAAGATAAATAAATATAAGTAGCTATGTTTTATTCTTTTAATCATAAATTAATATTGTAATTTATTTAATTAAAACCTAACATAATGGTTGTAGGTATCTTCGTAAGTTGAAATTAAAGGTTAGAAACAAGGCAAAAGTTGAAGGTTCTATTTGCAATGCATATTTAGTAGAAGAAGTATCATCTTTTTGTTCTTATTATTTTGAGGACCATATCAATACAAAGAATCAAAATGTGTCCCAGAATGATGAAGGTCAAGTGATGGTAGAAGAGCACAAATTATATATCTTCAAACACCCTGGAAAAGTATTTGGAAGAGTAATGAAAAGATGTAGGATAGATGACGAGTACAAAGTAACTTGGAACTACATTTTACTTAATTGTGAGGAGGTTGCACCATATATTGAGCATGTATACATAAAATGGTTGCAGGTTTAATCATATGATAATTTTGTCCTAAATAGGAATAATTAAAAATTGATATCCATTGTTCTCCCTCTATTTATATTTGTATTGAGGTCGATTCTTTACTAGAAACAAAATTTTACGAATTGGTTCAAGAATAATATGAGAATAATTGAACCTTAATTTTTTGAATAATTTGATTTTTTAGTATCTTATATTTTTTAACATTATTTGTTGAATTTATGAAACAGACAAATGATCCTTCAAATAGAGATTCCACATATTCACACATAATCTAAGTAAAGGCCCATTTAGATATGTGATAACCTATCCTGGGTATTTTGTCTATGGATATAAATTTCACACAATAGGGCACAATTCATCTAAAGCAACTATTAAGAGTGGTGTATGCATTAAAGGCGCAAGTTATAGTGCAAATGAGATAGATTATTATGGTGAAATAGTAGAAGTTATTGAGTTGTAGTATCCTAGACTCAAAAATAATAGAAATGTATTATTAAAATGTGAGTGGTTTGATCCTACACAAAATATGGGTACAAAGATTCATTCGGATTATAAGCTAGTGGATGTTACCCATAAATGTAGATTTAATTAATATGAGCAATTTATTTTGGCAGTTCAAGCTACTCTAGTATATTATTGTACATATCCAAGTTTATCTCATGATTATAGTGACTGATGAGTCATTTGCAAAATCAAAGCTTGATCAAATTTTGAAGTACAAATATCTCAACAAAGAAGTGCAAATTTTGCTATTGCACTAGTATTTCAAGAAGATGACATAAATAATATTGAGTTTATGCATGCAGACGAAGATCTTGAAAACTTATCTAACTTAAATGGTGGCCTAATAGAAATTGAAGATGATCATTTTCTATCGAAAGATAAGTTAAAACTTCCATCAGAATCAGATGAAATATCAGAAGATCTATTAGAGGATGATATTGATACCAATAATTAAACTATTATAATTGTATTAGAATATTATAGTTTCTAAGACTTTCTATATTTTGTTGCAATCCCTTGGTATGTGTTATTTTAAAATTCATGGTTGTTCATCATACAATATCAATTTATGTTTTCATTATATCTCTATTATTTGTTCTATATTATTTACATTTTCTATAGTATATGGTGCATAAAGGATGTGGGCACGGTGGAGGTGGACGTTGACGCAGACATGGATGAGATTCATCTAGTATTTTATTTTATTGTATAGTTAGTATCATCTAATACCGATCCTATCTAGACTTCAACATCACAATCACCATCACCATCATTGGCATCTTTACCATCACCTTTATCAAATAGGACACCAGCCATTATCCTTCTTGCACTCGCTTTTGATCCATCACAATCATCTACACAATATTTTACACCATCAGTTTTTACCCCATTTACATCACCATCAACATTATCAATTGATGTGGCTTTCTCTACAGGCTGTGCTAAGTTAGTAATAAAGATTATGGATCAGAGGTATAAGTAATATGTAAATATTACTTTAATAAAATATTATGATGTCCCTATTAGTGGTTTTTATTTATAGATATAAATTACTTGTTTTCAATGTTATTTATTTATTTTTATAGTCTTAATCCAATTCACAAGTGTTCATCTATCATTAAAAAGTCTTTCAAAAAAATGGTAGATTCCAAAGCATTCTCGTGGAAGAAAGATTTTGAATCAACAAAAGAGACTAACTTTTATATCTTTCAGGTAAAAAAAAAAGAAACAAACGCATTGAAAAAATTTATCTAATTAGTTAACTATTATGTTTTTTATTAGTCAAGAATAAAGGAATTATGTCATTATTATTATTGTTTTTTTGTGAATTTTCTATATATAGAATCATTGTACATGGGCACCCCAATTTGATGGACAGATAAAGTCATTTTGGGAGAGAAAAGCTGCTGAACTGTACTCAGATTTTATCAATAAGTTAAAAATTCTAAAAGATACGCCTGATTTTATATGCGAGGATGAGTATCCTAGATGGCTTAAGTATTGGGAGAAGCCAGAATAAAAAAATTAGAGTTAGCCAGCAAAAACTGATGGATTAAGGTAGCTGGACCAGGTACAGAAATGTCTTGCCACACGGGAGGATCAAAGTCGAGCATTGAGCATGATTGAGATTTGGTACAATTTATAACTTTAAAACATTTATATATTTAACAGTTCGCCTAATAGTCCAAATAATTCAAATCTTTGCATGGTTTTACAATTTTAGCTAAAATTTTCTAACGTTTTATTTTTTGACTTACAAAATACATACATTAGGTCTGAGAATTGGGTTGAGATCCCAATTTTTATAAGATTTTCAAAAAGATGCATGTGAAGAAACTAGATGGGTAAATTGTTGACAAAAAATCTTAGATGATTGCTATAAGAATCTATTATATTAATAAAATTTTAGAATACTATAATAAATTTGGAAAGTTGTGTGGAATGAAAAATATTTGATTTATTTTTTTTATATCTAGCATAGTATTTTATTATGTTTTAACACAGGATCTAATGGAGGTACGTGTGACAGTTGATTCTCACCTAGTTGAGGGTTTTATGGATCTTCAACCAATTGAATATGATCATATCTATTTGGATCCATAGGAGGTAAGAAGAAGTAGTGAGTGTACGACATCAACTCGAAGGTGGTTACTTTTTGTTTTAGCAATGTGCTTCTAGTTCTTCTATCACAGTAGTGGTGGATGAGGTGGTCGAATAGCAAGTAATTGAAATACATGAATGTTTTGTATTTATTGAGATAGAAATGAAAGAGAAAGATCAGTAGATTATTCTTTAGAAGGAAGAAATGTAGGAAATAAAAGAAGTGAATGATAAGATGAAAGAATTAAGAATGCAATGCTACACCAGATATCCTATATGGAGTCATAGTTAGTGGCCTTGACATGATAGATAGAATACCATGTTCCAACAGAGATATCATGTAAGAGAGGCTAGCACAAATGCACTAACTAATGATTAGAATATTTTTTAATTTTTAATGAATATATAACCTATGTTATGTTTTTGTTTTAACTATGTAACTATTGTATTAGAATAAATGTTGAATAGCTTTTACTTTTTGTTTTTATTCAATTTAATATAGTCTATGTTTTGAATAAAAAATAGCTAGGGATTTTTCCCTAACAAATTTAGCTAGGGAATTTTCTATATATATTCAGTCAAAAATATTAATTATTACTATTAATTACGATAAAAATTAGCAAGGAAAAAATATAATTAGCTAGTAAATTTTCTTTGTTCAAAAATTTGCCAGGAAGATAGTTTTTTCATTAATATTTTGTGACGAACACTTTAGCTTGGGATAATTTACATATTAACTCCATTGCTATTATGTTTTAGCAAATAAATTTCTTAAAATAGCTAACGAAATTAACCTAGCCACCCGGGCTTTTGTTTATAGTGATAGATAGATAGATAGATAGATTAATAAATAGATTCATACATAGATTGAATGAAAGATTGATAGACAAATTTATAGACAAATTGATATACAATTTGGTAGACAAATTGAAAATAGTTTGAATGACATATTGAAAGACAGATAGATATATAAATAGATAATAGACAGATATATGGATAGATGGATAGACATTTAGATAGATAAAAAGATAGATAGACAAAAATATTGATAGATAAATTGATAGATAGATAGACACATAGATAGACAGACAGACAAACAAAGAGATTGACAGATAGATAGATAGATAAATAGACAAATAGATAAATAGATAGATAGAAAAATAGATAGATAGATAGATAGATAGACATATAGATAAATAAATAGATAGAAAGATAGGTATAAAATCAAATAGATAGACATATATATAGAAAAATAGATACACAGATAGATAGACAAATAGGATAAAAGATATATAGATAGATAGATAAAATGATAGATAGACAATTAGATATAGTAATATATAGACAAATGATAGACAAATATAAAGACAAATATACAAACATATAATCAGATAGACAGACAATCAAGTAAACACATAGCCGGGTAGATAGATAGCAGCCAGAAAGACAAATAAATAGATAGGAAGATGAATAAATAGACAGATAGTCAAATAGGTAGATAGACAAATAGATAAATATATAGTTTCATAGAGAGATTGAGAGACAGATAGAAAGACAGATAGAAAGACAGATAGAAAGACAGATAGAAAAACAGATAGATAGATAGATACATAAATATATATTAAGAAAGATATATAAATAGATATAGAGATAGATAGACATATAGATAGAAAAAAAGATAGATATATAAATAGATAGATAGATAGATTGATTGATAGATACATAGAAAGATTGATAGAAAGAATGATAGACTATAAAGATTAATATATAGTTTTATAATTAGATTAATAGATAGATTTATAATCTAATTGAAAGATAGATTTATAGACAAATTGATAGATAGAAAGATGGACAGAAAGAAAGATAGAATGAATGAATGAAATAAAGAAAGATAGATAGATAGAAAGGGTGACAAATAGAAAGACAAATAGAAATATAGATAGATAAATAGATAAATAGATAAATCGATAGATAGATAGATATATATATATATATATATATATGCAAATAATATGACAGATAACTAAATAGATAGATAGAAAAATTGATAGATAGAAAGACAGACAGACAGACAGACCGATAGATAGATAGATAGATAGATAGACTAATAGACTGATAGATAAATAGATAGATAGGCAGATAGACAGATAGACAAAAAGATAGATAGATAGAAACACTAATAGATAGGCAAATAGGACATACAGATAGATAGATAGAAAGATGGATAAATAGATAGACAAATAGATAAGCACATAGGCACATAGAGATAAAGATATATAGACAGACAGACAGACAATCAGCTAGATAGATAATCAGGTAGAGAGAGATTTATTAGACAGATAGCACCAAGTCTAATGATAGATAGATAGACATACAAATAGATAGAGAGTTTGATAGAGAGAATGATAGACATATTGATAGACAAATAGATAGATAGATAGATAGTTTTTTAGATAGATACATAGATAGATAGATGGATACACACACACACACAGACATATATATAGACACATAGATAAACAAAAAGATAGACTGATAGATTGTTTGATTAATAAATAGACAAATAATAGAAAATTTGATAGACAGATTGATATGCAAATTGATATAAAGATTGATATAAAGATTGATAGACAGATCGATTAACACAATTATAGACAAATTTATAGACTAATTTATAGACAGAATGATATAAAATTGGATAGATAGATAAACAGACAAACAGATAGATAGATAGAAGGAAAGACACATATATAGATAAATAGATATAGATTTAAAAAAGATAAATATTTAGATAAATAGATAGATAGACATATAAATATGTAGACAATATGACTAAAAGAAAGAAAGAAAGATAGACAGACAGATAGATATATAGACAGATAGATAAATAGATAGATAGATATTTAGAAAGATAGATATATAGTTATACATATAGATATACATATAGATAGACAGATAGATAAATAGATATACAGCAAGATAGAAAGATAGATAGATAGATAGATAGATAGACAAATATACAGATAGATAAATAGGCATATATAGATAGATATAAAAATATACAGATAGATAAATAGACATATATAGATAGATAGATAGACAAATATAAAGATTTTTTAAATGATTGATAGAAAAATTGATAGATTGATTAATAAATATATAGATAGATTGATAGATAGATAGGCATATTGATTATTAGATAGAAAAATAGACAGATAGATAGACAAATCGATAGACAAATAAATATACTGATAAATAGACAAATAGGAAGACATATTATAAGATAGATACATATATAGATAAATAGACAGACAGACAGATAGATAGATATATAGATAGTTAGATATAATAATAGATATATAGATATATAAAAAGACAAACAGATAGATGGATTCACGAACATCAAGTTAGGTAAGTAGATAGTCAACTAGAAAGATAGACTGATAGATAAATAGATAGATAAAAACTAATAAACAGATATATAGAAAAACAGACATACAGATAGACAAAAAAACAAAAAAAACAAATAGACAGAAAAAATGACACATGTATAAACACACAGACAGACAGACAGACAGATAGATAGATAGTTTGATAGATAAACATTTTGACAAATAGATTCATAATTAGATAGATAGATAGATATATAGATAAATAGATAAAAAGATAGATAGACAGATAGATATATAGATAGATAGATATATAGATAGGTAGATATATAGATTAATAAAAAAATGAATTGAAAGATTGTAAAACAGATTGATACACAAATAGATATATAGAAAGATAGATAAATAAATAGATATATAGAGATATAGATAGATGAATAGATAGAATGATAGATAGATTCATTATTAGAAAGATAGATAGTCAGAAAGATAGACAAACAGATAGATAGATAGATAGACAGTGGTCAGACAGATAGATAGATATAGATAGATAGACATATTTATAGACAGATAGAAAGATATATAAATAGATAGAGAAGGAGATAGAAAAAAATAGACATATAGATAAAAAATAGATAGATAGATAGATAGAAAAATAGAAACAGAGATAGATAGATAGATAGATAGATAGATAGAATGATACATAGATAGATAGATAAATATAGACTAAAAGATAAATATAAAGATAAATAGAAAGATATATAGAAAGATAGACAGATAGATAGATAAAAAGATAGATAGTCAGATAGATATATAGATAGATAGATTATATATTGAAAAATAGATAGAGAGATAGACATGGATAAACAAATAGATAGATAGATTAATAGAAAGATTTAGCAAAAGATAGATAGATTAATAGAAAGATTTAGCAAAAGATAGATAGATAGATAGATAGATAGACAAATAGATAGATTGATTGATACAAAGAATGTTATATATTTTAATAGAAAATTGATGGATAGATTTATAGAAAGATGTATTGAAAAATTGATATACAGATTTATATACAAATTGATAGATACATAGATAGTCAGATTAATAGATAGACAGAAAAAAAGATAGACAACATATAAATAGATAGATAAATTGATTGATAGATAGATAGACATATAGAGAGACAAATAGATAATTAGATTTTTAGATAGAAAGATAGAATGATAGATAGGCAGATAGATTGATTGATAGATTGATAGATAGATATATAGATAAAACATAGTTAGATAGATAAATAGATAATTAACTAGATAGATAGACAAATAGATATATAAATAGATTAATAGATAGATTAATAGATAGATAGACAGATAGATAGATATATTGTTTGATTGACAAATAGATAGACAGATAGATAGACATATATATAAAAAAAATAAATAGACAAACATATAGATATATAGAATGATAGATTGATATATTGACATAAAATTCGTAGATAGATACATAGATAGAAAGATTGATATAAAGATAGCTAGATAGATTTATAAACAAACAGAAAGTTTTATAAATAGATAGATAGATAGAGTGATAGATAGATAGAAAGATAGACAAATCTATAAACAAATAAATAGACAAAAAGTAAGATAGATAGAAAGACAAATATCTAGATAGATATATAGATAGATAGATAGATGTACAGATAGATAAGCACTTAAATAGATAGATAGACAAAGAAATAGATAGATAGATAGATAAAAACATAAATAGAAATACAGATATATACATATATAGATAGATAGATAGATAGACATTTAGATAGATAAACAAATAGATAGAAGGATAACTAAATAAATAAACATATCGATTGTATCATTGATAGATAGATAGTTTGGTAGAAATATTTATAGACAATAGATAGACATATAGAAATACGAATATATAGATAGATAGATAGACAAATAATTAGAAAAAGAAAGATAGATAGATTGATAGATAAAAAGATACATAGATATTTAGACATATTTATAGATAGATTGATATATAGTTTTAAAAATAGATCGATAGATAGACAAATAGATAGACAGATAGATCGAAAGAAAAATAGATTGAAATATAGACAGATAGATAGACGGATCGATAGATAAACAGATAGATAGATAGGTAGAAAGATTTATAAATTGATAAATAGATAGGTAGGCAGATAGACACATAGATAGATAGATTGACATATTGAACGACTAATAGATAGAAAGATAGATTAATAGATAGACAGACATATAGATAAATAGAAAGATATATAGATAGATAGATTGATAGACTAGCAGATATAAATATAAAAAGATAAACAAATAAAAATAAAGAAAGATAGATAAATAGGAAAATAGAAATTTAGATAGATAGAGAGATAAACCAAAAGATAGTTATATAGATAGATAAAAAATAATTATATAAATAAAAAGATAGATATATAGATTGACATATATACAAATAGATAAAAAGAATATTTTACAATTAGATAGATAGACAGATATATATATATATAGACAAACAACCAGATAGACTAATTAATAGACAAATAAAAATATGGACAAATAAATGAATAGACAGATAGGGATGTGATAAAAAAACATATTGACATACAAATAGACAAACAAATAGAAAGACAGATATACATACATATATATAGATAGATAGACAATTTGGTAGCACATTGTCAGACAAATAGATAGATACATAAAAAGATAGTAAGTTGATATACATATAGATAGATATACAAATAGATAGATAAAAAAATATATAGATAGATAGACAGTTTGAGAGACAAATTGATACAAAAATTTATAGAAAAATTGATAGATAGATTGATAGCTAGATTGATAAATAGATTAATATATAAAATGAGAGATAGATAGATATACAGATAGATCGATAGATAAATATAGAGATTTATAGGCAAATAGATTCTTTGATAGATACACACATATATATAGACAAATAGATAAATAAATACAAAGATAGATAGATAGATAGCAAGAAGATAGATAGATGCATAGACTGATATATAGACACATAGATAGATATATAAAAAATAGATTGATAGACAAATAAATAAATAGAAAGATAGACAAATAGATAGATAGAAAGACACATTGATCAACATATAGATAGATAGATAGATAGACATATAGATAGATATATAGATAGATGATAGACAAAAACATAGATAAAAAGATAGACATATAGATTTGTAGAAAAATAAACATAATAATAGACATAAAGATAGACAAACCGATAGATAGATAAATATATATTTAGATAGATAGATAGACATGTAAATAAATAGATAGATAGTCATATAAATATATAAATAAATAGTTTGAAAGATTGTTAGACATATAGATATATAGATAGATAGATAGATTGATTGACAAATAGATCGATAGAAAATTAGATAGATAGATACCCAGATCTAGATATAAAAGGACAACTAAATTAACAATTAGATAGACATAAATAAAGACTAATAGATAGATAAATTGATAAATAAATTGAGATCTATATAGACAAATTGATAGAAAGATATATAGACTAATAAATAGATAGATAGAAAAATAGACAAAAAGATAGATAGATCAATTTATAAATATACATATAGATACTAATATAGATAGATAAATAAATATATAGATAATAAGATATATAGAAAGATAGACATATAGATAGTAAGATAGATACACAGATAGATTGACATATAGATAGATGGATATATTGATGGATATAAAGACATACATATAGATAGATAGATAGACATATAGATAGAAAGATAAACTGAGAGATATATTAATTAATAGACTAATTACTAAGATAGACAGATAGATAGAAAGATAAACTGAGAGATATATTAATTAATAGACTAATTACTAAGATAGATACACAAATATATACATATATAGATAAATAGATAGATAGATAGATAGACAGATAGATAGAATGATATATAGTTATATATAAAGATAGATAGACATATAGATATACAAATATATAGATAGATATGTAGAAAGATAGAAAGAAAATAGATAGACTAATAGAAATAAAGAAAGATAGATAAGTAGTGAGGCAGATAGTTAGTAAGGTAGACAAATTGTCAAAAAAAAGATAGTCAGGTACACAGACAGACAGCCAGACAAATTGACAAATAGACAAGAATATAGGCAATCAACCTTATAGATAGATAGATAGACAAATAGACAAGGAAACAGATAAACAAACATTTGATAGATAAATAGATAGTTTTATAGACTTATGGATAAACATATTAATAGACATATAGATAGATTGATTGATAAATATATTGATAGAGTGATAGATAGATAGATATAAATATAGACAAATAGATATATAGATTGATAGATAGATAGATTTATAAACATATAGAGAAACAATTAGATAGATACATAGACTGATAGATTAAAAAATAGATAGATAAGTAGATAAATAGACATATAGATAGAACGATAAAAACAAAGATAGCGAGACAGATTAATAAATAGATTTATAATTAGATTGATAGAAAGTTTGATAAATATATTAAAAGACATATTGATAGATAGATTTATAGATAGATATATAGATTGATTGATTGACATATAGAAAAGAAATAGATAGACAAAGAGATAGACATATAGACATACATATAGATAAATAGAACGATAGATTGATAAATAGATAGTTAGTTAGATTGATTGATAGATAGATAATACATAGATTATTAGACAGATAGACATATTAATAGAGAGATAAATAACAGATATGTAGACAGACAGATAGATAAATAGATAGAAAGATAGATAGATTGATAACTAGATAGATAGATAGAATGAAACATATATAGACTGAAAGATAGAGAGAAATAAATATTGATAGATAGATAGATAGAAAGATAGAAAGATAGAGAGATAGAATGACACGGAGAGAAAAAAGATAGAAATATAGATATACAAATAGCTAGACAGACATATAGATAAATAGATATATAAATTGGTATTTAGATTGATAGATAGACAGATAGACAAACAGATAGATAGATAGATAGAAAAATAGATAGACGTATAGATAGATAGATGATATGCATATAATTAGACAGACAGATAGATAGATAGAATGACATCTAAAAAAATAAAACGATAGACATATTGATAGCCATATTGAAAGATAGATTCTTAAATAGATTGATAGAAAAATTGAAAGCTAGATGGTTAGACAAATATAATGATTAATTAATAGATATATTGATAGACAGATAGATAGTTAGATAGAAAGAAAAAGAGATAAATATATATAAAAATAGATAGATAGACACATAGACAGATAGATTGATAGATATATAAATATATATATATATATTTATTTATTTATTTATTTATTTATTAACATATATAAATTAATATATATTAATTGATAGATAGATTATTAGATGGATATATAGAAAGATAGGTATACAGATAGATATATTGATATATATATATTGATATATAGACAGACAGATAGATAAACAAATAGATTGATAGATTATTAGATAGATATACTGATAGATAGATAGATAGAAAAATAGATAGTAAAATAGATAGACAGATAGATAAACAAATAGATAGATAGATATTTATATATATATAAATATATTAATAAATAGATAGATAGATTCATAGATAGAATAAAAGATATATAGATAACAGATAGATATTTCAATAGACAGATACATAGATAGATAAAATGAATAAAAGATAAAAAGATAGATAGATAGAGAGAGAGAGAGAGAGAGATAGATAGATAGATAGATAGAGAGATAGATAGACTAATAGATAGAAAGATAGATACACTTATTGATATAAAGATTGATAGAAAGATAGATATACAGGTAGATAGATAGAAAGATTTATATTCAGATAGATAGTAAGATAGATAGTTTGACAAATTGATAGAAAGATTAATACACAGATATATATACAAATAAATACATAGATTGATAAATAGATTGATAGACATATAAATAGATAGGTAGATATATTAATAGACATATAGATAGATAGTCAGTCAGACAGATAGTCTGGTAGATAGACAGTTTAGTAGATAGATAGTAAAGTAGAGAGATAAAAATCCAGACACATCGACAGATAGATGGGTAGATAGATAGGCAGACTAATAGATAGATAGATAGATAAAAAAATAGAATGAGAAATAGACAAATACACAGATAGACAGATAGATATACATATAGATAGATAGTTTTATAGATATATTGATCGACAGATAGATTGATTGATTGATAAATATATTGATAAATAGACAGATATATCGACGATTAGATTGATAGATAGATATACTTATAACTAGACAGATAGACATATAGTTATATAGATAGATAGATAGATCAACAAATAATATATAGATAGATAGAGAGATAGACATATAGATAGACATATAGATAAAAAAATAAAAATAGATATATAGACAAATAAATAGATAGATTGATAATAAAATTGATAGACAGATAGATAGACATATAGTGATAGACATATAGATAGAATGATTGATATAAAGATTGATAGATAGATAGATAGATTGATTGATTGATGATAGAAATATAGATTGATATTTAGATATATATAAATAGATAGATAGATAAATAGACATATTCTTAGACAAATAAATAGATAGAAAGATATATATATTGTATTATCTTGTTAGATAGATAAATGAATAAATAGATAGATAATAAATTTATATATAGATAGATAGATAGGTAGATAGAGAGACTGATAGATAGAACAAAAGATAGATAGATAAATAGACCAATAGATAGACATACAGATAGATAGATAGATAGTCAAATAGATTATCACATAGATAGATAGAAAGATAGATAAAATGATAAATAGATAGATTGAATGATAGATATATAGAAAGTTTAATAGAGAGATAAATAGACAAATAGATAAATTGATAGATAGATTTACTGATAGGTAGAGAGCACTACAAAAAAAATCCCAAATAACAAGGGAAGATTACCTAGCTTAATGGGGTTTTTCCGTCGCTAAAATAGATATAATGATTGATTAACGATGAAACCTTTCCCAATCTAAAGTTCTTGTCACAAAAATTAACGAGTCAATATATTCCCTACGAAAACTAGCGAGGGAAAATTTGCTTGCTAAATTAGCGAAGAAAATTTCCCTAGCTATTTCTTTCCAAAATTACTTTCCCATTTTTAATTTTTTATATAAAATTTAATTGCATATTTTAAAATTTTTATATTAAATTTAATAAAAACATAAACTATAAACCATTTTTAATAATTAACAAAAAATAAATTCAATTAATAAAATATTCTTATACAATATGTTACATTGTTAAAATAGAAACATAACAAAACTTGATTACATCTTATTTTTCATCAATGTATCTAATGATAGTGAATAAAGTATAATCTATCCGTGAAATTGATGTTGCTTTCTCTCTTCCAGCTCATTAATATCTACATACTACACTAGCACCATAGCATGTCCCTCCATGGCCATCTGCATTGCTTCATTTACTTCTAGTCTGCATTTCCTTTCCACCTCCAACTCCTTCCTTTTATCTACAATTGCCCTTTTTGTATTTAGCAGCTCTTCAATTAGTACTTTTTTTAACCTTGCGATCAGTTGCATGTATGTATGTGCCTATGTGTGTGTTTAAACACTAACACATGCACTTTCATGCAAATACACATACCATCAAAGGCAATAGAAGGAAATAATCTAGGGCTTTAAAAACACACTTATATGTCTTTCAGGCATGGTCAACATCTTCTAGTTCTTTATCCTCAAGTACTCTAAGCAGATAGAGTATATTGTTATACCTACACATGGAGCATAACATACTACATTTACAAACTAATAAAAAACACAATAATGCCACTAATAAATAGATAGACTAGCACATGCAACACCAACTACCATTTGCTAAAAATTTCACACAACTAGATAATCTTGAGCTTATTTTTAAATTACCGATCAAGATTTAACAAAGATTTTGTGTAATACCCATCAAAGTATTCTTTTGTGCTGCCCAGCTTCATGCATTAGTCGATGGTTAATTTTAAAAAATTTAGAAAAGAATTTTGTGTAGAAATAATATGTTTTAAATAAAAATTCCAAAATATGATGATTGTTTGAAAAATATTACCAAACTAGTGCTTCTGTAAATAGCATGGTAATTGCTGTCATTGTGAACGATGGTCATTACCATGTATTGAATTTTTAAAATGAAGACCTTCATCAATGCCTGCCTCGCTTGATGTTGTCGAATTCAGGCTTGAATTTTGGTTTGACACGAGTTCCAATTTGGATTCATTTATGCTTTCAATATTACATCTTGGCCAAATAGATTTCCAAGTGAGCGGCCAAGTTAAGTTGGTGGTTTGATCAAGAGATGATGTAGAAATAGAAGATAAAGAAGATGAATTTAACTTGTTGGTTTTCTTTAGATTGAAATGGAGAAGCCACTTGTGGCAAGCATCCCTTGATTTGTTGAAGTTGACAGGATCACTCTAAATCGTGATTAAAGAAAAAAAAATCATTTAATAAGAAGAAGAGGGTTTAGATACATCCGTGTATGACAAGGCCATATTTCATATTTAATAAAACAAATAAGCATCTTATCATCATCCCACTTTTCTTCTTTATACCACTGGAGCCACGACGACCAACTTGAGCAAGTAGAACCTGCAGAAATAAA
Organism: Sapria himalayana; assembly: GCA_029783825.1. Taxonomy (NCBI): domain Eukaryota; kingdom Viridiplantae; phylum Streptophyta; class Magnoliopsida; order Malpighiales; family Rafflesiaceae; genus Sapria; species Sapria himalayana. The sequence goes on along the minus strand of JAREIK010001833.1, from coordinate 98,189 downwards.
CTAATGGTTTTGAAATTGAATTTCTTTGTCAATTTTAATGGAGCAATTGGGACTGCATGTTGTGCTTTTTGTAAGTAATCCATATTCAATCTTTTGCCAGCCAAAGCCACTCTCATATGTAGATGTTTTGCTCTTACACCCATTTTTCTTCTTTTTTAAAACTTAGTCAAATGCGTGACTAGTGAGATATGAAGTTCTTATGCACACAGTTATACAATAGTTGAAACAATGGTACCGATGAATAAGTGTGTGGGTATATATGTTTTTGCGTGTCTTTGTGGGTGTGTATTTGAGTCATTGATGGATATTGTAAGTGACTAATATATCATACTAAAGTAATCTGAGAGAAAAAAATAAAAAAAAATAATTGTTTTACCCGTTGAGATTGAGACTAAGATTCAGGCTTCCAACTGGAACAGTGACTGGATAAAGTTCCCAAATAGTCTCCAGAGAGGGAAAGCCTGCTTTACACTTAATGTAAGTTTGGAATGTGGCGATTCCCATGAGCCATACTCTTCCAGCCTCGTCACCTATTCCATAGATTAGTCTTTGCATCTATGTGATAATGTACTCTGTAATGTTGTTACCTACTTGCCAACTATAATTTGGCCAAATATCAGAGACCCATTTAAGATCACTCACATATAAAACAACTTCTCTACTCGAATAATCATCTACGATGCACATAAGCTACATAAATTTTTGGAAAATATCTACTTTTGAATGATTCCTTAAAGAGAGTAGAGGAAATGTTATTAATCAACCATTTCTATTTTCTCCATCACTCCTCTCACTAAGCTCTCTATGTTTGCCACACACTCTCACATAATCACTATGTTTTTTTTCTTTCTCTCCATCACCAGTAAAACCCTCATCACATCTTCAATCTTTGTCAGTGTTTCTAATGGCGAGCTTAAGTCTTTCCCTAATGGTTCAAATTGACTAAAAGAAAGAAATTGAGGAGGAGAAGAGTTGGATACGGTAAGAGGTTTTATGGCTTCTTTCAGGTATGAATTCCAGAGAACTGAAGTGATATTTGTAGTAGTAGCCAAGGTTGTGGATGTACTTCTTGAACAAATATTCACAAATATGGTTTGTTCAACCTTGTTTTTCACTTGGATGGATGCCACACACTCTCTCTTCATTCTCAATGTCTCCATTTAAAAATTTATAAAATTTAATAGCCAGCATTCATAATGCTAGCCATTGATTTTTAAAAATTCAATAGCAATACAATGACCATCATTCACAATGATGCAAATTGTCATGCTATTTTTTAGATGCATTAGTTTGGTAATAATATTCAAACTAACATTATATTTTGGAATTTTTTATTTAAAACATATTATTTCCATATAAAACTCATTAGAAAGTTCCAAACAAAAGGGAAATGGTAGTTGAAATGACAACAAGCTGCGTGGTATTGAAATTTTACCCACTATAGGTTCATATAAAATCCACCAAAACACGGAAATTTGAAAGAAACTAAAAAAAATGTGAAAAAAAATACGATGCATAAGAAAAGAACACAAGGTAGTTCACTTTTGTATTCCATTTCCCACTTGAGTTTTACAATGACCATCTTCCCAGTCGAGTTGTTAAGAAAAGGCTTGGGATTAACGGGGATGATTTGCATCATTTAGCAATAAAAAAACTAATGAACTATGTTATCATGCATTTATGCATCAGATATTTCTCTACAATTACTTAAAAATACATCGGTATGTATATATGTGATATACATGCATACAACATGAATATAGTATAACTATGTGTGTCCAAATACACACATGCACACCCTATTTTCCGATCTTCTCATTTTTCTTTATCTTGTCCATATATTGCACCTTTCTTGTTCAACTAAATTATTGATGCTTAGAAATAGTTATTACCAAAAATCAAAAAAAAAATTTAATCTTCATATCCCATGTGATCTAAAATTTATTATTAAGATATAGATAGACTGATAGATAGACTACAATATAGATAGATTGATTAATTAATTAATAGATAGATAGACAAATAGATAGATAAATAGATAGACAGATAAATAGATAGACGGATAAATAGATAGAAAGACAGATAGACAGACAGACAGACAAATAGATAGATAGATAGACAAATAGATAGACAAATAGATAGATAGATAGATAAATATATAGATAGATCAATTGATTGAAATATAGATAGATAAATATACAAATAGACATATAGATAAATAGATAAATAGACATATAGATAGATTGAGAAACAAAAAAATAAATATAAAGATAGACAGACGGACAAGCAGAAATACAAATAGATAGATAATTTGAAATATAAATTGATAGACAATTTAATAGACAGAAACATAAATAGATTGATTGAAAGATAGATATATAGATTATATAAATTAGATAGATATATAGGCAGATTGATAGACAGATAGAAAGAAAGAAAGATAAATAGATATATAGTCATAGAGATAGATAGATTGATTGAGAGGTAGATAAATAGAAACCTAGATAGAAAAATAGACAAATAGATAGATAGATAGACAGATCGATAGACATATAGATAGATAGAAAGATAGTCAGATTGATAGATAAATAGATAGATACATACATAGAAAGATAGATATATGAATAAAAAGATTAATATAGAGATTGATAGAATGATTTAAAGATAGATTAATAGATAGATTGATATTCAAATTGATAGATAGTTGATTGACAGAGAGATAGATAGAATGATAGATAACTAGATAGAGATATAGATCATTGATAGATATGCAGATAAATAGATAGATAGATTGACAAATAGATATATAGTTAGATAGATAGATAGAATTAAAGACAGTTAGAAGATAGATAGATAGATAGATTTATAGATAACAGATTATTAGACAGATATATATAGTGATAGAAAGACTTATAGATATATAGATAGATAGGCAGACAGATAGATAGAAAGATAGATTGATTGATATATTTATAGATATATAGATTGATAGATTGATAGACAAATTGATAGAAAGATTGATAAACATGTTGATAGACAGATTGATACATAGATTGATAGACATATTGAATAAAAGATTGATTGCGAAATTGATAGACAAATACATAGATGGATAGATGGACAGATAGACATTTAGATAGATAGACCAATATATATATATAGATAGATAGATATACAAATAGATATAGAAATAGATAGATAGATATATAGAATATTAGATAGATAACTAGACCGATAGATGGATAGAGAGACTGAAAGATAGAGAGACAGACTGATGGTTAGATAGATAGATAGATAGATAGAGATATATAAAGATAGATAGAAAGATAGATTCATAGATATAAAGATAGATCGATAGATATAAAGATAGATCAATAGATATAAAGATAGATAGATAGACAGATTGATGGATAGATAGACAGATAGAAAAAAAATAGATAGGTAGGGAGATAGACAGAAAGAGAGATAGCTAGATAAACAGATAGATAGAAAAATAAAATGACAGATAGATAGACAGATAGATAGACAGATAGATAGACAGATAGATAGACAGATAGATAGAAAGATAGATAGATTGATAGATAAATAAACAGATAGATAGACAAATAAATAAACAAATAGATAGACTGATAGATAGATAAACAGATAGATAGACAGACATATAGATAGATAGATAAATAGACAGATTGATAGACTAATAGATAGAAAGAAAGAAAGAAAGATAGTTAGATACACAGACAGATTGGTAGACAAATAGATATGCATATAGATAGACATTATATATAGACAGATAGATATATAGAAAAATATAAACACAAATAGATAGATAGATAGACTTAGAAATAGACACATAGATTCACAAAAAAATACACTGATAAATAGATTGATAGATTAATAGATATATAAATAGAAAGATAAATAGATATGTAGACAGAGAAACAAATAGTTTAATAGACAGACAAAAGATTAAGTAGACAAATTGACAGGCTAACAGACATTCATTCAAATAGAAATCAACCAAATAGATAGATAGATAGATAGACAAACAAGCATATATGCAGACAGATGGGTAGACAGGTTGACAAACAAACAAATAGATAGAAAGATAGATAGTTAGTTTGATAGACAGATGGATAGATAGATAGATAGATAGAAAATAGGTAGATAGATTCTTAGACTGATAGATAGATAGATAGATAAAAAAATAGACAAATAAATAGAATACTAGATATATAGATAGATAGTTAAACACATAGATATACTTATAGATCTATAGATAGATAAATAAATAGAAAGATATATAGGAAGATAGATTGAAAATAGAAAGATAGATTGATTAATTGATAGCGAGATAGATTGATAAACAAATTGATAGATAGATAAATAGATAGATTGAAAGACAAATTGATAAATAGATTTAGAAAAAATTTGATAAACAGATTTATAAACATATTGATAAATAGATTCATAGAAAGATTGATAGATAAATTGATAGACAAATAGATAGTTAGATATATAGATAGATATATAGAAAGATAGATAGATAAATAAATAGACTATAGATATATAGGTAGAAAAAGAAACATATAGATAGATTAATAGTTATATAAATATTTAGATTATTAGAGAGATAGATTGACATATAGATAGATAGATAGATTAATAGATAGATAGATAGACCTATGTATAGACATATATATAGACAGATAGACAAACATATAGACAGACACATAGATAGATAGATAAATAGATATAAAGATTAAAATATAGTATATAGAGAAATAAATAGACATATTGATAAATAGATTAATATACACATAGATAGATATATTGATAGACAAAATGATAGATAGATAGCAAGATAGACAAATAGTTGGACAAATAGATAGACAGATAGATACACAGATAGATACACAGATAGTTAGACATTTAGATAGATAGATAGAAAGATATTTAGGTAGATATGTAGACAGATAAATATAAGATAGAAAAACAAATAGACAAACAATTAAATAGATTGATATATAAACAAATAAATAGATAGATAGATAGACAAATAGACATATAGATAGACAGATTAGATAGTTTGATATTTAAATTGATAGACTAATTCATAGATAGATAGATAGATTGATTGATTGACAGATAGATAGATAGATTAGATAGACAGATAGATAGATAGATATATAGGCAGATAGATACACATATAAATAGATAGAAAAATAAAAAGATAGATAGATTGAATGACATAAAGATAGATATATAGACAAAAAGATAAATGCAAAGCTTGACAGACAAATAGATAGATAGATAGATAAATAGATAGATAGATAGATAGATAGATAGATAGATTGAATGATAGATATTTTGATAGAAAGATTGTTAGACAAATTGAATGATAGATTGAAAGATATATTGATAGAGAGATTAATAAATAAATAATAGATTGATAGATAGACATATAAATCGATTAATAGAAAAATTGATAGATAGTTGGATAGATAGATATATAAATATAGTTAGATAGATAGATATAAAGGCATATAGATAGATAAATAAAAAGATATTATATATAGATAGATAGATAGACATATATATAGAGAGATAGATTAACTTATTGATAGATAGATATATACACCAATAGATTGACATATAGATATATAGATAGATAGATAGACAAATTGATAGACAAATTGATAGATAGATTATTAGTCAAATAGATAGAATGATAGATAGAAAGATAAAAAAAATAGAGAGAAAAATAGAATGACAGATAGATAGAAAGATAGACAGATAGATAGTGAAATAGATAGGTATAAAGATATATAGGCAATGAGATAAAGAGATAGATAGATATATAGTCAAAATATAGCTCAAAGGATAAAAAATATCACCGGAATCATACATAAAAAGGGTGCGCTAATGTATCTTGGATGCCCGATCTATGAGGGAAGGCTGAAGGGGGAATACCTAGCATTCCTAGTGGAAAAATTAAGGCGAAAGATCACCAGTTGGAAAAAAAATCTGCTAAGCATGGAAGGAAGAGTTACTCTAATCACATATGTATTGCAGGGGTCACTGACACATACTCTAATGTCTTTACAGCCACTGAAAACTATCATAAGAAAACTAGAAAGAGAAATGTCAAACTTCCTATGGGGAAAAAGTGGAAGTAAAAATATCCTGTAATTGAAAAAATGGGAAGACTTATGCTTTCCGTTAAAAGAAGCTGGCGTGGGCTTCTTTCTAGTTAGAAAAAGGCTCGGATGTACTGATAGAAAGAATAAAAAAATGGAAATAAAGTAAATCGAAGAACAAGATCATCAAATGCCTAAGGATATACATCCCTCACATTACTCTATGGTGTCTCTGGAAAGCAAGAAATAAAAGCAGATTTAATGGCATTCCAATGAATGCAGTAAATATTCTAGAAGAAATTAAAAAAGAATGTGCATTTATCTCATCCTGTAGCCCTATTAAGCTTGGAAGTGTATGAATAGATGAAAATCAGAAAGAAGCTTGGGGTCTAATTACAAGGACAAATGAAAGACCAGAAATTAAAATTATCATATGGAAAAAGCCCCAACGTAATAGTCTAGTATTAAATACGGATGGAAGCTTTAAAAGAGATATGTGAGCGGCAGGTGGAGGGGGGATTATAAGAAACAAGGAAGGCAAAGTGATAAGAGCATTCACAATGAATAGTTTAGCCTCCTCCGCCTTAAATGCAGAGGTTATGGCTTTGCATAAAGGTTTACAAATATGTAAAGATAATAATTTTCAGAATATTCAAGTGCAATTAGATTCGAGTTTATTAGTGGATTTAGTAATAGGAAAAATAGAACTATGGAAACTAGAAGAAGATAATGAAAAAACTAAAACTCTACTAATAGAACTTCAAGGGAAAATTATACATATATTCAGAGAAACGAATGCTTTGGCAGATAAATTAGCAGAAGAGGGTACAAAGAGAGGTTTTCAAGAATTTGAAGAGAAAGATATCCCTGAAAAATATAAAGATTTAATAAGTTTAGATAAAATAGGTTTCCCATATATTAGAATTCAAAAAAACAAAAATTAAAATTTAGATCTAAAGGATAAAGAGGGGAAGAGAATAACTTTTTTTTAAAAATCTGATATATTAAAAAAAAAGATAAATTTTGCAGATATAAACTCTTTTACAGGAGGAGGTCATGAAACAAGTGAAGAGCCACCCCGGTCCTGTGGGGAGGGCAATAAAAGATATGCAAAAAAAAACTGTTAAGCTTGGATTATTGGAAATTTGTTTTGCTTTGTTGTGTTTTTGGTTTTGTTTTCAGACATAGGTTAAAGATTTAAGGAGCTGTGAAAGTAAAACTATGGTAAGGCTGGAATTTTCTGCTCTTTTGTTTGTTTGTTTTTGGTTTCTTTGATTTTTCAGGATAGCGTTAAACGGGCCTCCAATCCATGCTCTTTTGAACTAAAAGTAATCTGGAATTAGCAAGAGTCTGCAATAGTCATGTGTTATGTATTTCAAACAGCTCTAAAGTCATGTGTTAGGTATACAAAGGGGGATAAGAAGTCTGTAATTTTCAGAATTCATGTGCTATGTTATAAATAAAAGGATCTAGGAAAGGTAAGTGTCTAGTTTAGGTGTTCGGCAAGGACCAAGATGTGGCTAAGCGGACTTGAAACAGCTCTTAAGAAGAAAGTTTAAAGCTATATCGGAGAATTAAGAAAGGCAAAGGAAGAGACAGACTGCATGCAGAGAAAAGGCTCGGCAGAAACTCGTGTAGCATGGTGACAAGGTAATTTGAAAAGTGGGAAATAATTTTTTCTTCCAGGGAAATAGGGCATATAAAGCATAGAGAGGGCGGAAATTTGGAAAAGAGTAGCGATGATCTATGGAGTGTTAGGAAAATAAAAGATGGAAGCCTTGAGTAAAGTAAAGATTGAAGACTCATATAGTTTTTTTACTTTTGGAAAGCTCCTAGCTAGCACTAGGAAAATTTGCTAGTTATTAGAAACGGGATATGGATGTAAGAGGGAAAAGAGTAGAAATAGTTCGTATAAACGGTATTCCTCCGCCAAAAGAAAGGGCTAAAATTAATAAACAAACCTTTAAAAAAATAGACAGATAGATATAACAAAAGATACATAGATAGATAGATAGATAAATAGATATACTAATATATCGAATGATATATAGTTATACAAATTATATTGATAGATTGATATAGAGAATGATTGACATATAGATAGATTGATAATTAGTCTAATAGATAGATAGAAAGATAGATATAGAGACAAACCAAAAGATAGATAGAAAAACACTTAGACAAAAAGAAAAATAGACAATTTACTACATAGTTTGATAGATACATTGATAAATAAATTTATAGATAGATAGATAAATAGAATGATAGATAGATACATATATATAGATTGATAGATAGATTGAATGGAAGATAGATATTTATATTTATAGACAGATTGAAAGACACATAGAAAAATAGATTAATATAGACAGATATATAGATTAATAGATTGATATACATATAGATAAATAGATATATAACAGATTGATAATTAGTTAGATAGACAAATAGATAGACCGATAGATTATTATATAGATAGATAGATAGACATGTAGATAGATAGATTGATAGATATACAGATAGACAGATAGAAAGATGGATAGATAGATAGATAGATAGATAGATAAATATATAGACAAATAGATAAACAAAAAAAATAAATATTTAGATAAAAAATTAGATAGATAGATAGATAGATCGACAGTTACATAGATAGATAGAAAGATAGATACAAGATAGATAGATAGATAGATAGACAGATAGATAGACAAATAGATTGACAGATATAGACAGATATATAGCCAAATAGATAGACATATAGATAGATAGATAGATAGATAGATAGATAGACAGATAGATTAATGAATAGATACATTAATAGATAGACAAATAAATAGATAATTAGAGATACATATAGATAGATAGTTAGTTAAATAGATATATAAATACATATATAGATAGAGAGATAGTAAACAAATAGATAGGCAGATATAGAGATAGATCGATAGCAGACAAATAGATAGACAAAGAGATAGTCAAGTAGATAAATAGTCTGGCATATAGACAAATAGCCAAAAAGATAAACTGACAAGCAAATAGTTAGACAGATAGATAGAATATTAGATAGTTAGATAGATGGATGGACAAATAGATAGACTAAAAGATAGACTTTTTGATAGAAAAATTGATAAATAGATTGATATATAGTTAGTTTGATTGTTTGATAACAAGATAGATAGATAGATAGATAGATTTATAGATAGCTAGATAAATAGACAGATAAAAAAATAAATAGATATATAGATTGATAAAAAGATAGATTCACATATAGATAGTTAGATAGATAGGTAGACAAATAGATCGACATATAGATAGATAGATCAATGGACATATAGATAGATAAATTGATTTATAGATTGATAGATAGATTGATAGACAAATTTATAGATAGATTGATAGATAGATTAATAGATAGATAGATAAATAAACATATAGATAGGCCAATAGATCGATAGATTGATAGATAAATGATAGATAGATAGATATACAAATAGATATACAGATAGATATACAAATAGATAGAGAGATATAATATAGATATATAAACCAATAGATAGATAGGTAGATAGATCGATAGATATATAGATTATAGACAAATAGATAGATAAATAGATATATATACCAAAAATATTGATAGATTATTACACAAATAGATAAACTGATAGATAAAGCTATTTATGATAGTTTGATAGGCAAATATATATTGATAGATAGATAGATAACCAGATAGATAGATACATAGATAGAAACATAGATAGTAACAAATATAGATAGATTGATAGATAAATGTATATAGAAATTGATAGACATGTTGATAGATAGATTAACAGACAATGAGATAGGTAGATAGATAAATAGATAATTGGACAGATTGATACAGATATAGATAGACAGACAGATAAATAAACAGATATATAGATAGATAAATAGACTAATAGATTGATAGATAGATTGATCAATTGATAGACAAATAGCTATATAGATAGATATATCGATAAATAGACAGATAGTTAAAATAGATTGAACTACAGATAGATAGACACATATATAAATAGAAAGATAGATAGATAGATAGATAGAAAGATATAAAGACAAATTGATAAATAGATTAATAGATATATAAATAGTCAAATAGCTAAATATATAGATAAATAGAAAGAAAGACACACACACACACACACACACACACATATATATATATATATATATATATATATATTGAAAGATAGATAGGCAGATAGATGCATAGATAGTTTCAAAAATAGTTAGATAGATATATAGAAAGATAGACATATATATAGACAGATATATAGGTAAATAGATCGATAGATTGTTAGATAGATAGATAGAAAGATAAATAAATAGAAAGATATATATATATATATATATATATATATATGCATATTGATATATATATATATATGCATATTGATATATAGATAAATATATAGATAAATAGATAGATAAATAGATAGATAAACATATTGATAGATTGATATTCTAATAGTTAGAAAGATAGATAGACATATAGATAGATAGATAGATAGATCAATAGGTAGATAGATATATAGATAAATAGGTATATAGATAGACATAGAGAGAAATAAACGGACAGATAGATATTCAAATAGAGAGACAATCAGGTAGATAGATAGCCAGGTAGATTAAGAGTTAGGCTGACATACAGATAGCTAGTACATATGATAGATAGACACTATACTGATAGACAGTAAGAAAGAAAGAAAGATAGATAGATAGATAGATAGATAGATATATAGATAGATATATAGCCACATACATAGACACATAGATAAACAGATAGATTAATAGAGAAAAAGATATATAGATAGCCAGACAGACAGATTGATATATAGATTGATAGATTGATAAATACATAGATAGATAGATAGACAGATAGATACATAGATAGATATAGATATATATATATATATATATATATATAGATATATAGATTGATTGATAGATTGATTTATATTTTGATTGATAGAAATATAGTTAGACAAATTGATAGATAGCTTTATTAAAATATTGATAGAGAATTTGATATACAAATTGATTGATAGATTGATAGACTGATAGATAAAAAGAATCATAGATAAAAAGATAGGTAGATATATAAATAAATAGATCGACAGATAAAAAGATATATTGGTAAATAGGCAGATAGATAGATATATAGATATATAGATAGATAAATTGATATATAGATAAAAAATAGATAGACAAATAGCTAGATAGATAGAAAGATAGTTAGACAGATAGATAGACATATAAATAAAAGGAATATTGATAGATAGATAGATTGAATGATAGACAAATTGATTGATAGATTGATACACAAATTGATACACAAATTGATAGAAAGATTAATAGATAGATTATTAGACAAAGAGATAGACAGATAGATAGAGATATAAATAATAGTTTCTTAGACAGATATATAGATAAATCAATTTATAGTTAGATAAATAGATAGATAGATAGGCATATAGATTGATAGATAGATAAACAAATAGAAAGATATAAAGATAGATAAATAGACAAATAGATAGATAGATATTTATATAGATAGTTAGACAGACAGACAGCTAGATCGATAGATAGATACATAGATCGATACATAGATAGAAACATATATAGATTGATTTATAAATTGATTGATAGATAAATTTATATACAAATTGATAGACAAGTTGATAGAAAGATTAACAGATCAGGAGAGAGATAGATAAATAAATAGATAGATGGATAGATTCATACTGATATTGATAGACATATAAATAAATAAATAGATATATAGATAGATAAATAGACTGATCATATAGATAGATAGAGTTACCAATTAATAGACAAATAGATATATGGATTTAAATATAGATAAATATACCGATAGTTTAACAGATAGATATACAATTAGAGAGATAGATATATATACAGAACGATACATAGATCTATAGACATATAGATAGAATATTATAGTGACAAATTGATAAATAGAATAATAGATAGATAAATAGTCAAATAGGTAATTAGATAGATAGACAGATATATAGATAGAAAGAATGATATATATATATATATTAAAAGATAAACAGATAGATACAAAGATATTTACACAAATAGTTAGATTATTAGATAGAAAGATAGACATATATATAGATAGATAGTTAGTTAGTTAGATAGGCAGATAGATAGATAGATAGATAGATATATAGATTGTTAGATAGATAGATAGATAGATACAAAGATATATATTTATATATAAATAGATAGACTTATAGATATATAGATTGATATATAGATAAATAGATATACAGATATATAGATAAACATATAGATTGATTGATATACTAATAGTTAGAAAGATAGATAGACATAGATAGATAGATATATAGAAAAATAGGTATATACATAGATAGATAGGTAGATAGATAGACATGTAGACAAACAAATAGATAAATAGATATTCAAATAGAGAGATAATTAGGCAGATAGATAGTTTGGCAAATAAATAGTTAGGCAGACAGATTGGTAGCTAGAGTAATAGACTAACAGACAGCTAGACTGATAGATAGAAAGATAGAAAGATAAATTGATTGACAGATACATAGACATAAATAGACAGATAGTATGTTAGATAATTAGATAGTTAGATAGACAGACAGACAGATAGATAGATAGATAGATAGATAGACCGACATATATACAGATAGATATCTAGATAGATAGATAGACAAATATATAAATAAATAGATAAACAAATAAATAGATATATAGGTAGATAGACAAAGAGATAGATAGATATATATATATATATATTGATAGCTAGATAGAAAATTATTAGACACTATAGATACATAGATAGAAAGATAGATAGACATATAGATAAACATATAAATAAAAGAAAGATTGATCGACAAATTTATTGATAGATTGATATACAGATTGATACACAAATTTATAAAGAGATAGATAGATAGTTTGATAGATAGATATATAGATAGATATATAGATTAATAGAGATAAATAGA
>JAREIK010001833.1:0-82500 GCA_029783825.1 Sapria himalayana | reverse complement strand
GATAGATGTAGAGATTTTTACGCAAATAGTTATATAGTTAGATAGAAACATAGAAATATAGATAGAGAGATAGAGAGATCGATAGATAGATAAATAGATAGAAAGATAGATAATTAGATAGATAGAATAGAAAGAAAGAAAGATATATATATATATATATATATATACATATAGATATATAGATGGATAAATAGATAAATAAATACACAAATATATAGATCAAAATATATATAGATTGATATTCTAATAGTTAGAAAGATATATAGACATATAGATAGATTGATTGATAGATCGATAGATAGATATATAGAAAAATGGGTATATACATAGGTAGAGAGACATATAGACAAAGAAACAGACTGATAGATAGATATTAAAATAGAGAGAATATCATGCAGTTAGATAGTTTTGTAGATAGATAGTTAGGCAGATAGACAGGTAGCTAGACCAATAGACAGACAGCTAGAATGATAGAAAGAAAGAAAGAAAGATACATAGATACATAGACACATAAATAGATAGATATATATAAATATATATATATATATATATATAGATTGATTGACATATAGATAGATAGAATGATAGATAGATAGACAGACAGATAGATACATATATAGATAGATATATAGATAGATTAGTAGATAGATTTATAGTTATATTGATAGACATTTTAATACACAAATTGATAGATAGCGGATTGACATATTGATAGAGAAGTTGATATACAAATTGATTGACATATTGATAAACCCATAGATAAAAAGATTCATAGACAGATAGATAGACATATATATAAATAAATAGATTGATAGATAAATAGATATATAGGTAGATAGACAGACAGGCAGACAGATAGATAGATATATATATATATATATATATATATTGATAGATAGATAGAAAATAGATAGACAGATAGCAAGATAGATAGAAAGATAGATAGACATATAGATAAACATAAAAATAATGAAAGATTCATAGACAAATTTATTGATAGATTCATATACAATTTGATACACAAATTGATACATAGATATATAGATAATTTGATAGATAGATATATAAATAGATATTTAGATTAATCGACATAAATAGACAAATATATAAGCAGATAGATACACAAATAGATAGATAGATAAACAGATAGATAGATTATTATACAGATAGATATATAGATATTTAGAGAGATAGATAGATGATAGATAGATAGATAGACACATTGATATACAAATAGATATGAAGATAATTATATATATATATATATATATATTTATAGATTCATAGGATATATTGATAGATAGATTGTTTGATAGATTGATAGAAAGAAAGATAGCTAGAAAGATATACAGATAGATATATATATTGACTGATCGATAGGTAAATTGGAAGATTGAAAGATAGACAGACAGACAGATAGTTAGTTAGTTAGATAATAATATATATAGATAGACAGACATATATATATATATATAGATTGATAGATAGACAGATACATAGATAGATAAATTAGTAGACAACTTGATATACAGATAGATAGACAAATAGATAGAGAAATAAATAGACATAGATAGATAGGCAGAGAGATAGACAGATAGATAGGCAGAGAGATAGACAGATAGTTAGAAAGACAGATAGAAAGATAGACAAATAGAAATATATATATATATAGAAAGATAGATAGAAAGATAGATAAATATACAAGCAAATAGATAGAAAAATTGATAGTAGATAGATATACAGACAGATAAATAGACAGACAGATAGATATACAATTTGATAGATAGATTGATATACAAATTGATAAATATATAAATAGACAGATAGATAGACATATAGATATACAAATAGATTGAAAGAGAGATTGACAGATAGATATACATATAGATATACAACTTAATACATTGATACATAGATAGATATATGGACATAAAGATAGATAGATAAATAGACAGATACATAGATAAAAAGTTAGATATATAATGAGATTGATAGCTAGATAGAAAAATAGATAGTTAGATAGATAGATAGATAGACAGTTAGATAAATAGAAAGATAGATTGATTGACAGATTGATAGATAGACAGAAAGAGAAACAAATAGAAAGACTAATATAAATATAGATTGAAAAATAGATATACATATAGATAGATTGATTGATAGATCAATAAATAGACATATGGATATATTATTTGATAATTAGATAGATAGATTAATAGTAAGATAGATAGATAAATAGATAGATAGAGATATAGACATATAGATAGATCAACAAATTTGATTGACAGATAGATAGATAGATAGTTGGATAGATAGATAGATAAATAGAATGACAAATAGAAATATAGATAAATAGTTAGATATATAATCAGATAGATAGACAGATAGACATATAGATAAATAGATATAAAGACATATTGATAGATAAATAGTTAGATAGACAAATAGATAGATACATAGATAATCTGGTAGATATATAGATAGATAGACTAGAAGATAAATAGATAGGTAGATATAAAAAAGATAGATAGATAGATATAAACATATATGGATAAATAGATTGATAGAAATAAAGTTAGATAGAAAGATAGATCGGTAGGTAGATAAGCAGATAGATACACATATATATAGTTATAAAGATAGATATACAAATAAATAGATATATAAATATATTGATAGATATATAGATTGAAAGAAATATTAATAGATAGATAGATAGATAGACCGATACATAGTCAATTAATATAAAGATAGACATATATATAGATAGACAGATATATAAATAGATAGATAGATAAATAGATAGATACATAGACAAACAGAAAAGCAAATAAATCCATAGAAAGATAGATAGATATATAGAAACATAGAAGGAAAGACAAAAAGATAAACATATGGATAGAAACTCAAGCAGGCAAATAATCAAGTAGTGAGGCAGATAGACAGATAGATAGACATATAGACAAAAAAGATAAACAGACAGACAAATAAGTAATTAGAATGATAAACGGATAGATAATAAAGTAGATATACTGATAGATAGACAGATAGATTCATAAGCATATTAATATACATATTGATAGAAAGATTGATAGATATTTTGATATATATATATATAGACATATAGATAGAAAATTATAGATAGATAGATTGTCGAATAGATAAACAGTTAGATAGAAAGATAGATAATAGTTAGACAGACAGAATGACTAATTGAAAGATTAAATTATAGATAGATTTATATATATATATATATATATATATATATATATATATATATATATATATATAGATATATTGATAGACAGATTGATTGATATAATGAAAGACAGATTGTTAGTCAGTTTAATAGATAAATTGATTGATTGATATATTGAGATATAGACAGACAGATAGATAGACAACTAGATAAATCATTAGATAGAGAGATAGAAATATAATTAATACATAGATAGATAGATTAATAGACAAATAGATAGATAGATAGATACATAGATAAATAACTAGATAGACAGACCAATAGATAAAAAATAGTGAAAAGAGAAACAAATATATTGATTTAAATAAAGATAGATAGATAGGAAAAAATATAAGAAAATTCATAGACAAATAGATTGACTGATAAATACACAGACTGATAAATAAATAGATAGATAAATACATAGTAAGACATATAGATAGAAAGATTAATAGATAGATAACTAGACAGATTTATAAATATCTATATATAAATAAATAGATAAAAGACAGACAAATAGACAGACAAATAGATAGATAGATAGATGGACCAATAATAGACAAATAGATATATAGATTGATAGGTAAATAGATAGAGTGATAGAAAAATAAAGAGACATTTTGATAGATTGTTAGATTGATAAATTGATAGACAATCTAATAGGTAGATTGATATATAGATTGGTAGATAGATTGATACTATAAATTGATAGATAATTTGATAGACATATAGATAGACAAATTTATAGTCAGTTTAATAGATATATAGATAGATTGATTGATAGATAGATAGAAATAAATAAATATAGATATATCGATACTTACACAAATAGATATATAGAATAGATTGATAGATAGCATGATAGATAGATTGATAAATATATTGAATGACAGATAGATAGATCATTTAGATAGATATATAGATAGATAGATAGATATATAGAAAGATGTATATATAAACAGATAAAAAGATAGCTATATAGATAGATAGATAGAGAGATAGATAGAAAGATAGATAAACATATACATATATAGTAGATATATAACAGCCATGAAGATAGTCAACAAAATAGACAGTCAGGTATACAAATAGTCAGGCATATAGAAAAAGATCTAGACACATAGACAGATAGATAGCCAGACATATACACAAGCAGATAAACTAATAGATAGACAGATAGATAGAAGGACAAATATATAAATAGAGAGATAGACATTTTGACAAACAAATTGATATATTAGATAGATTGTTTGATTGATTGATAAATAGATTGATAGACAGATAGATACATAGAAAGATTGATTGATTGATTGATTCATTTATTGATTGATTGATAAATAAATATAAAAATAGATTGATAGAAAGATATATAAGCATAAAGATAGATAGGTTGATAAATAGATAGATATATAGATAGATTGATAGACAGAATGAAAGACAGATAGATACATAGTTTGATAGACAAATTGATTGACAAATAGATAGATAAATTGATAGAAAGATTGAAAGAAAGAAAGAAAGATAGATAGATTGATAAACATATAGATAGACAAATAAATAGACAGATAGACAGACACACAGATAGATAGACAAATAGATTGATAGATTATTAGATATACAGATAGATAGTCAGATAGATGACAGATAGAGAGATAGATATTCATATAAAAAGATATATAGATAGATATATAGACATATATATTAATAAGTAGATAGATTGAAATAAAGATATAACGAAACATATTAACTTATATAATTAGATCGATAGACAGATAGATAGACATAAAGATAGACAGATATATAGACAGATATAAAGATAGATAGAAATACAAATAGATTTAGAGATAGATAGATACACATATACATGGATAGATAGATAAGAAAATAGATAATTATATAGATAGATATATAGATAGATAGATAAACTTATAGATAAATAGATAATTAGCTAGAAAGATAGATAGATATATACACAAAAATTTTACCAATAAATAATCAGATAAATAGAAAATAAAGATAGATAAAAAGAGAGATAGTTTATTTAATAGAAAGCTAGATATATATATATATATATAAACAAATAAATAGATAGATAAATAGATATCCAAATAAAAAATAGATAGATAGATATATAGACAGATAGATAGATAGGTAGAAAGATAGATAGATAGACATACAGACAGATAGATAGTTAGTTAGACAGATAGAAAGATAGATAGATAGATAGATTTATAGATAGATAGTCTGATATATAGACAGATAAATCATTATATAGACATACAGAGAGACAGATAGATAGAAATACAATCAAATAGATAGTTAGATAGTCAGGTAGGCATAAAGTTAGTTAGGCAACAGTCAGACAGATTGTCAGATATACATAGAGACTAACAGATATATATATATATATTATACAAACAAACAGAAAGGTATATAAAATGATAAACATACATAAATATTTATAGATAGATAGATAGATAGATTATTAGACTAATATAAAAATAGATATATAGATTTTAGATTGATATAAAATAGATAGATAGATAGAAGATAGACTGATATATAATAGATAGATAAACATATAGATATATAGACAGATAGATAGTTAGACAATCTGATAGATAGATACAAGATAGATAGACAAATTGATAAATAAATAATTAGAGAAATAGATATATAGATTGATTGATAGCTAGATAGATAGAAAGATTTATAGATAGATTGACAAGTAGATTGTCATATAGATAGATATAGAGAAATAAATAGATAGATAGGTTTATTGAAAGAAAGAAAGCTAGAATATATATATATATATATATAAATAGATAGAGAGTTATATAAATAGATAGATAGATAGACAAATAGATTGTTAGATAGACATATAGATAGATATACATATAGACAATTAGATAGATTGATAGATAGACACATAAATAGACAATTATATAGATAGATAAATAGATAAATAGATATACAAATAGATAGATAGACACATATATATACCAATAGATAAATAGACAGACATATATATATATATATATATATATATATATATATATATATATATATATATATATATATATATAAACAAATAGATAGACAGATAGATAGATAGTTAGTTAGTTAGTTAGATAGATAGATAGACAGATAGATAGATACACATATAGATAGACATAGAAAGAAAGAAATAAATAAATAAATACACACACACACACATATAAATAGATATATAGAAATATAGAAAAATGATAGACAAATATATAGACATATAGTTAGACAGATTGATTGACAAATAGACAAATATATAGATAGAAAAATAGATGAATAAATAGATAAATAGTCAAATAAATAGATTAAATGATAGATTTATTGATAGTTTAAAAATAGATAGATTTCAGATTAATAGAAAGATTGATAGATAGATTTATAGAAAGATTGATAGAGAGATTGATAGATTGACAAATAAAAAGATGTATAGATATAAAGATCGATAGATAGATTAACCAACCAATAGATAGAAAGATATATAGATTTTTAGACAGATAGATAAACAAATGAATAGACATAAAGATTGAAAGAGAGATTGATGGAAAGATAGATAGATAAAAAAATGAATAGATTGGCTGATTATTAGACACATAGATAGACAAATAGATAGATAGATAAATAGACAGATAAATAGACAATAATATAGAGAGATATATTGACATATTGACAAAGATATAGGTAGATCGATAAAAAATGAATATATTGGCTGATTATTAGACACATAGATAGACAAATAGATAGACAGATAAATAGACAATAATATAGAGAGATATATTGACATATAGACAAACATATAGGTAGATAGATTGAAAGATATTTAGTTAGATAGATAGACAGAATGGTAGATAGATTGATAGACAAATTTATAGTAATAATGATCGATAGATTATTAGAGAGAGTTAAGCATGAATTTAGATAGATACATAGACAAATTGATAGATAGATATATAAAAATATAGATTGAGAGATAAATAGATATACATATAAATAATGATGTAGATAAATACAAAGATAAACAGATAGATAGACAACTAGATAAACATATACAAAGATAGATAGATAAATAGATAGAGAGATAAATAGATAGATATAAAGATGGAAAGATAGATAGTTTGATAGAGATTGATAGATATTTAGATATATAGACAAATAGACAGATTGATTGAAGATAGATAGACATATAGATAGAAAGATAGATGGATGGTTGGATAGATAGAAAGATATATAGATAGAAAGAAAGATAAATTTATAAATAGATAGACAGATAGATAGATATATATATATATATATATAGATAAAAAGAAAGATATATTGATTGATTGATTGATTGATTGACAAATAGTAAAACATATAGTCATAGATAGATAGATAGATAGATAGATAGATAGATAGATAAATATAAAGATAGATATACAAATAGCTAGATTTATAGATAGATTGTTAAATAGATAGATTAATAGACATGATAAGAGATAGTTTGATAGAGAAATTAATATACAAATTGATAGATCGATAGAAAGATAAAGAGATATATTGATTGAAAGACAAATAAATAGATAGATAGATAGACAGATAGATAGATATATTTATAGATTATTTGATTGATAGATTGTCAAATAGATAAATGATATATACATAGATAGATAAATAGATAGATATATAAATAGACAAATATATAAAAAAGAGATAGAGAGATAGAGAGAAAAATATTATAGACAAATATATATTCAGATATAAAGATAGACAGATAGATAATTAGATAGATAGACAAAGAGATACACATATAGATAGATAAATGAATAGTTAAATAAAAATACATATATATTGATAGATAATTAGATAGATTGATAGGATAGATAGATAGATATATAAAAAGATAGATAGACATATAGATAAACATATAGATAGGTAGATAAAAAGATAGATAGATAAATAATAAGATAGATAGATAGACAAATAGACAAACATGTAGAGAGTCAAGAATATAGATTGTCAGGCAGACAGGCATAAAGGCAAATAGACAGTTAGGTAGACATATAGTTAGGTAGACTAACATCCATGCATATAGACAAACAGCCAGATAGATCAACATATAGATAGGAAGATATATAGACAGATAGATAGATAGACAGATAGATAGATAGATAGGCGAACAAACTTATACACAAAAAATTGACATTGTGATAGACAAATTGAAAGAAAGAATGATAGATAGATAGATTGATTGATAAATAGATTGATATACATATAGATACATAGATAGATAGATTGTTAGATATATATACAAAATGATAGATAGATAAATAAATATATAATAGATCGATGAAAGATTGACAGATTGATAGATATAAAGATAGATAGATTAATATACTGATAGATATAAAGATAGATAGATAGATAGATAGATAGACAGACAGATAGATAGATAGACAGATAGATAGTCAAGTAGTTAGATATATAGAGAGATAGATAGATAAACAAATAGATAGATAGATAAATAGAGAGATATATAGTTAGACAGAGAGAAAAAAAGACAAATAGAAAGATAGATAGAAAGATAGATATAGAGATAGACAAATATACAAATAGATAGATAGATAGATAGATAGATAGACATATAGATAGACAGATAGATAGACAGATAGATAGACAGATAGATACAAATATAGATAGATAGATAGATATATTAATAGATAGATAAATAAATATATTGATAGATAGAAATAATAATAGATAGATAGATAGATAGAAATATATAGAGATAAAAAATAGAGAGATAAATCGATAGTCAGACAAACAGATATAAAATTTTACATACATACTAATAGATAAATAGACATAAAGATAGATAAATAGAAAAAAAGATATAAAAAATAGATAGACAGACAAAAAGATAGATAGATAAATAGATAGACAGTTAGATATACAAAGAAATTGAAAGATTGATAGATTGATTGATAGATTGCTAGATAGAAAGATAGATAGACTTATAGATATATAGAAAGAAAGACAACTAGATATATAGATAGATAGATAGATATATATATATATATATATATATATATAACTGTGAGATGCATTTGCATGGAAATAATAGATAGGCATATCGATTGATGTATAGATAGATAGGTAGATATATTAATAGATAAAAAAAACATAAGAAAGAAAGAAAGATAGTGAGATAGATTGATAGATAGATAGATATACATATAGATAGACACACCGATAGATAGATAGTTAGACAAATTAATAAATAGATAGTTAAAAAATGATAGATACATAGATAAACATATATATAGACATTAATAAATATATTGATAGAATAAAAATAGAGAGGTATATAGATTAATATACATACATATAAAGATATAGATAGATAGATTGATCGATAGACAAATAGTAAGATAGATAGTTAGACAAATAGATATAAAGATAGATATATAATTAGATAGACAAATAGATAGATATATAGATACATAGATAGGTTGGTAGATAGATATATAGATAGATAAATAAAAAGATAAAATAATAGATAGGTAGATAGTTATATATATATATATATAGATAAATAGATAGATAGTTTGATAGGAAGATTGATATAGAGATAGACATATAAATAGATAGTTAGAATGATAGATAGATAGAAACATAGATAGATAAATAGATATATAGACAAATAGATAGAAAGATAGATATATATATATATATATATGCATAGATAGAAATCAAATAGATCGACAGAAAGATAAAAAGATAAATAGATAGATAGAATGATATACAGATAAATAGAATGATAAATACACAAATAGATAGACAGACATGCAGATAAACAGACAAACATATATAAAAATAGGCATATAGACAGAAAGATAAATAGATAGATAGAAAAATAGACAGACAAATTGATAATCAAAAAGATAAAGAGATAGATATACAAATAGATAGATAGACAAATTGATAGACAAAATTATAGACAATTAAATAGATAGATAGATTGATTTATTAATTAATAGATTGAAACACAAATTGATAGGGAGATTAATAGAAAGATATATATATATATATATATATATATATATATATATATATATACACCCACACACACAGATAGAAAGATCGATAAATAGTTATATAGATAGATAGATAGATAAACATATAGATTAATAGATAGATAGATAGATTGACACAAAGATATATTGATATATAAAAGGATACCGTGATTGATTGAAAGGTAAAAATATAAATAGTTTGATAGATAAATAAACAAAAAAACAAATAGTCTAAGAGTTATATAGAAAGACAAATAGATATACATATAAATAGATAGAAAGACAAATAGACATATAGACAAACAAATTGACAAATAGAAAGATGGATAGATAGGTAGATTGATTGATTGATTGATAAATATATAGATAAATTGATAGATTAATTTATTGATTGATACACATATAGATAGATATATTGATAGATAGGTAGAATGATTGATTGATAAACACTTTATAGACAGATTGATAGACAAATTATTAAATAGATAGATAGATTGATTGATAGATTGATTGATAAATAGATATATATATATATATAGTTTAATAGGCTGATTGTAGATTGATCGATAGATACAAGATAATAAAATAGATAGAGAGTTAGATATCTAGACAGATAGATTGATAGATTATTAGACAGATAAATAGACAAAGGGATAGATAGATAGATAGATAGATAGAAAATAGACATATAGATAGACAGATAGATAGACAAATAGATTGATAGATAGTGAGAGAGATTGATAGATAGTGAGATAGATTGATAGATTGTTAGATTGGTAGAAAGATAGACAAATAGATAGATATATAGATAAAAAGATAAATCAATAGATTGACAACTAGATAGACAGATAGATACACGATAAATTGTTAGATATAAAGATAGATCGATAAAGATATAAATAAAAAGATAGATAAATAAATAGATAGATAGATAGATTCACATATAGACAAATAGATAAATAGATAGATAGATAGATATATATATATATATATATATATATATATATATATATAGAATGAATGATAGAAAGATTGATAGAAAAATGGATGGATAGATAGATAAATAGACAGATAGATATAAAAAAAGATAGATACAAAGATAGATAGATAGATAGATAGATAGATAGATAGATAAACATATAGATAGACATATATATAGATATATATATATATATATATATATATATATATATAAAGAGAGAGATAGAAAGTAGAGAAATAGAAAGATATATAGACAGACATATAGAGAGATAGATAGATAGTTAGTTAGATAGATAGATAGTTAGTTAAACAGATAGTTATACAAATAGATATATAGATAGATAGATAGTTAGTTAGATAGACAAATAGATAGACATATAGAGTCATATATATGTTGGTAGATAAATAGATAGATAAAAAGATAGAATGATAGATAAGCATATATATTGTCAGACATGTAGATAGATAGATATCCAGATAGTTTGATAGAAAGATAGATAGTTAAAGAGATAGATTGAATGATAGATAGTTAGATAGATAGATATATATACTTATAGGTAGACAGATAGATACACAAATAGATAGATATATTAATAGATACACAAATAGAAATAATTATTAATAGATAGATAGATAGTTAGATAGATATATAGATAAAAAATAGATAAACAATTAGATAGACAAAAAAATAGACATAAATATAGATAGACAGATAGATAAATAGATAGATAGAATGATAGATAGAAAGAATCAAAGATAGATAAATGAGATAGAAAGAAAGTTATATACATAAATAGATAGATAGATAGACAAAAAGTTATATATATATATAGAATGATAGATAGATAGTTAGATAAATAGATATATAAATAGATAGATACAAAAATAGATAGATTAAAAGATAGATAGATATAATGATAGATAATTAGACAGATAGATAGACAAATAGATAGAATGATGATTAGACATATAGATATACATTTAAATGGATGGATAGATAGATAGACAAATCTATATACAAATAGATAGACAAAAGATAGATAGAAAGATTGATAGTTAAATAAACCGAAATATTGATTGATTAATTGAAAAATAAATAGATCAATAGATAGATATACAGATAGATAGATAGATATTTTGATTGATAGACAAATAGATAGAAACATAGATAGATAGATAGATAGATATGTAGAGAGAGATAAATATATATAAAGATTGATTGATAGATAGTTAGAGAGATAGATAAATATATATAAAGATTGATTGATAGATAGATAGACAAATAGATAGACAAATATATAGACATGTAAAAAAATTTATATATAGATAGAAAGATAGATCGATAGATAGTTAGATAGATAGATAGATAGATAGACATATAGATAGATATAAAGATAGATAGATATATAGATAGATAGATAGACATATATATAGATACATATATATATATATAGAGATAGAAAGACAGATAAATAGATAGATATATAGATATACAAATAGAGAGAGATATAAATAAATAATTAGATATATAGATAGATAATTAGAAAGATAGACAAATAGATATACATAAATATAGGTAGATATATAGATAGAAAGAGAGATAAATAGATAGGTAAAAAAATAGATAGACATATGGATATTCAGATTGATAGAAAGATAGATATACAAATAGATATACATTTAGATAAGCTAATAGACACATAGATAGACATATAGATAGATAGACAGATAGATATATATAAGGATGGACATAGAGATATAAATAAAGATAGAGAAATAGATATACAGATTAATTAATAAAGATAGATAGACAGTTAGATTGATAGACAAATAGAAAAATAGACAAATAGATAGTGAGATAGCTATCTATCTTTTTATCTATCTGTCTATCTATTTGTTTATAAATCTACCTATCTATCTATCTATTTATATGTCTATCTACTTGTCTATGTTCTGTCAATCTATTAGTTTATCTATTTATATGTTATGTATATCTATCTATCAATCTATCTGTCTGTCTATTAATTTCTATATAAATATTTCAATCAATTTGTCTATCAAGCTATCTATCAATCTTTCTATCAAACTATATGTCAATCTATAAATCAATCTATCTATTAATATATCTATCATTCTACCTTTCTATCTATTTATGTATCTATCTTTCTATCTATATATCTGTATATCTTTTTGTCGAACAATCTTTATTTATCTGTTTATCTATCTATCTATCTTATATCTATCTATTAACTTGTCTATCAATCTATCTATGTATCTATCTGTAATCTATATATCAACTAGCTATATATCTATCTGTCTATTTCTCTATCTATCTATATATATTTCTATCTATCTTTATATCTAACTATCTATCTATCAATCTTTTTGTCTTTCTATATATCTATCTTTCAACCTTTCTTTCTATCTGTCTATGTATCTGTCAATCAATCATCTATATCACTATCAATCTTTATATTTAATAATCTTTCTATCTATATGTCTATCAATCTATCTATCTAAATGTCTATAAATCTAGCTATAAATATATCTATTGATATGTGAATCAATTTGTCTATTAATCTATCTATCTACCTGTCTCTCTGTCTATCTACCTATATATCTATCTATATGTCTATCTATATATTCGTTTATCTATCTTTTTATCTACCCATCTATCTATATGTTTATCTTTCTTTCTATCGAATTATTTATCTATTTATTTATCTATCTGTTAGTTTATCTATATATCCATCTATCTATCTATTTATTGTTCTATCTTTCTATCAATCTATTTATCAATCAATCAATCTTTCTATCTATCATTCTTTCTATTAATATGTCTATCAAAATGTCTATCTATCTATCTATCTATCTTTTTGTCTATCTATCTATCAATATATTTATATATCTATATATCATTATGTTAATCTATATGTCTATCTATCTATCTATCTATTTGTCTATTTATGTGTCTATCTATTTGTTTTTCTTTCTATCTATCACTTTATAAATCTATAAATATATCTAAATATTTATCTATATTTCTATCTATCTGTATATCTATATTTCTATCTATATGTCTATCTATCAGTCAATTTATCTATCTTTTAATATTTCTTTCTAAATGTCTATTTATCTATCTTTCTATATGGCTTTCTTTTAATCTATTTATATGTCTAATAATCTATGGATCTTTTCTCTATTTCTCTATCTATCTATTTGTCTAAATATATATCTATTTATCTAAATGTCTATCAAATTATCAATCTATGTGTCTATGAATCTATTAATAAATTTGTATATCAATCTGTCTTTTAATTTGTCTATCAATCTTTCTATGAATTTGTTCATCATCATTCATTCGATTTTTTTATTATCTATGTATATAACTATCTATCTATTAATCTATTTATATTTTTATCATCTGTCTATTTATCATTATGTTTTTGTATCTATCTGTCTATCTATCTATTTTTCTATATGTCTATCTATCCATCTATCTATCTGTCAATCTATCTATCTGTCAATCTATCTATCTATCTTTCTTTCTTTCTATATATCGTCTAATCAATCTATCTAGGTTTCTATCTATCTATCTATCAATCTTTCTATCAATTAAACAAACAATCAATATGTCTGTCTATCTTTTTGTCTATCTATTTGTCTATCTATCTGTATATCTATCTGTCTATCTTTCTATCTATCTATTTGTTTATATATCTATCTATCTCTCTATCTATCTTTCTTTCTATCTTTATGTCTATCTATTTGTGTATCATTCCATCTATCTATTTATCTATCTGACTATCTATCTATCTGTATATCTATTTGTCTATCTCTCTATCCATCAATCTATCTTTTTATTTATCAATATTCCTTTCTATCCATCTTTCTATCTATTAGTCTATCTTTCTATATATCTATCTATCTATATATCTATCTGATTGTCTTTCTATATCTTTATCTTTCTGTCCATCTTTCTTTTTATCTATCCATTTATCTTTATTTCTATTTATCTATCTTTCTATCAATTTGTCTAACTATAAATCTATAAATCTGTCTATCTATCTACCTATTTAACTTTCAATATATCTATCAAACTTTTTGTCTTTCTATTTGTGTGTCTATTTCTCTATCTATCTGTCTGTCTATCTATCTATATCTCTTTCTATCTATCTGTCTATTTATCTATCTATCTATCTATCTCTTTTTCTATCTATTTGTTTGTCTATCTATCTTTCTATATATCAATATGTTTATCAATCTGTCTATCAATCTATCTATCAATCTGTCTATATATCTACCAATTTATTGTCTGTGTAAGTTTTGTCAGTATATCTTTTTTTCTATTTTTATATCTATATGTATATTTCTGTGTCTGTCTGCTTACCTATCTTACTATCTACCTACCTAACTAACCGACTGTATGACTTTTTATCTGTCTATATGTCTATATTTCTTTCTGACTATCTATCTTTTCTTTTGTTTGTTTTTTATCTATTCATCTATCTATATCTTTATATCTATATCTATCTATCTATCTTTCTATCTATATGTCTATCTAAATATCTATCTATTTATCTATCTATCTGCCTTTCTTTTGGTCTATATATTTATATATCTATCTATCTATCTATATTTTTGTCTATCTATCAGTCTATTTATATATCGATCTATATATCTATTTATCTTTCTATTTGTCTATCTATTTAGGTATCTATCTCACTAAAAGAAAATATTTGTTTATCTATGGAAATTTATTTAGAGAACACCCCCTTGATAATAATTAGCAAGGGATTAGCTGGGGAATTGCAAGAGATGTTTAATTTTGCATTGAATTATATATATGTGATGGATTTGTGATGGATTAGAGTAAAAAATTTTTTATTGAATATTATCCCTAGCTAAAATTATCATAAATTTTCCCGCAAAGAATGTTGGGCATTTTAGCAATGACTTTAGAGATAGATGATCCCTTGCTAATTAGTTCGAGACAAATTCCCGTGCTAAATAATATTTTATATTTTTTTTACAGTTTTATATTCAATTGCAAGTGATTATTCCTTAAATGATAATGTTAACAAAATATATGCATTTAACTATGAATTTTTCCCTAGCTATCTGGGCTAGGGATAATTTCCATTGCTAATCTATACTAATTTAATTTTTTTTTAATTTTTATCTGTTTAGATATTTTATATAATTTTGTATATTAAAGGTTCGTCATTGTCTATGGATGAGCGTTCCTTGGAAGACACCTTTTCCTCGTATACTTATAAAAATAAAATATTATAAATAAATAATTTCAAATATATTTATAAGTACAAATACAAATTTATATTAATATAGATAAAAATAATTATTTTTATGATTATAAAATTTTTAAAAAATTATACAAAATATATTTCTAAAATATTTAATTACAAAATTTTAATATTTGGATTAAAAAAACATCAAATAATTATTTATGTAATTATAATCATTATTTAAGTTATTTTAATTAATAAATGAACATACATAAAAATTACTACTAACAAAAAGCTAAAATAATTAATTTTATGATTAAATAAAAAAATTATAAAAATATTAGAATTCACAAATAAACAAGTAAATATTTATTTTATTTAAAGTTAAATATATTTTTTATGATTATAGGAATCTTTTAAAAAAATAATTACTAAGAGATTTGAAGTTTTGAATTATATAAAAAAAATCAAATATTTAATAAAATTTAAAAGAAAATAAATTCATATTTAAAGATTAATACATAAATATTTTAATTACTTTAAGAAAAATTTTGTTGATTTAAAAAATAAATATCTCAATGTTATTTTTAAAACAACACTTCAAATATTTTTTAGGATTTCAAATGAGTTATTTAAAATATTACTAATGAAATTTTTTTGTCCTATAAACACTTAAAATTATTTTTAGCCATATAAACACTTTTGAAAAGTATTACCAAATTGACCCTAAGTTGATTTGAATTCAAATTTTATTTTTTATCCCTACTGAATTTATAAGAAATAAACAATTGAGTAAGAGCTTTAATATTAGCTTTTAATATTCTATTTTATTAAAATAATAAATATACCTTTTTTAATGATCTTATCACTATATGTAATTTTTGGAATTTTATAAATTATAAATTATATCAAATAATATGAAATTTAATGCTTTTATAATTGTTTCAAATTATATTCTTAAAAAATAATTTTAATTCTTAAAAAATTTTATCCATTATATATATATATATATATGAAAACCTATATTATAATATAATATTTTTTTATTAATGAAATCATGGATTTTTTTTGACTTTTCAGATTTTCGAGTGTAATTCTTTTCCCACTCTCATCTTAATGTTGTGCTCAGAAGATGTTGCTATACATTATTAAGTAGTTACTTTACTTAAAATTGAGACCTCAATTATTTTTTTAGTTATTATTATTTTAATATTTTGATCTTGGCCTTTATTTTCTTATTTGGACTAATTATTTATATTTTTGCAGGTAGGTGTGATTGGAAATTTGGTTCACTCATCTCCAAACATTAAGAAAGAAGATTTATCTGCTAGGGCATTGCAGCTTGTTATCTGTTTGCTTAGGTCCTTCCATTTGTAGCATTTTTAGGAAAACGGAATCTCTATTCATTATGTATCTGATCAAATTCTATTTTTATATCATTATCCAAAGTTACTCTCTAAATTTACTTTGATTTACTATAATTTTACTATTAAAATTTGCTTTTAATAATTCTCTAAAGGTGTTTCCTGATATATAGCTCTTGTTGCCTAGAGAGTCAGAAGGAAGCTTCTTTATCACTAAGACAATTTGTGGCAACTAATTAAGATTGGAAGGTAAGCATATGTTGATTTTTCCTTCACTTAGATTATTTTTAGGATTGAGATAAATCATAATATAAAAATTTTTGAGATTACTTTTTGTTTGGATTCATGTTTTTCACTTAAAAAAAGGATGTCATAATAAAAAGTAGTGCTCTAATAAAATTTTTATGTATTCTTGTATTCATGTATTAAATAAATAATATAAAAAATATATTGTGTAATGTAGTACCTTTGATAGGTCATAGATTCTATATACTTTCACTGTTTTTCATTGATTATGGTCATCGGGTCTTGTATCATAGGTCTAGTGTTTTGAAGAAGTGACATAGTCCTTGGGGCACTCTTATGAGTATTTTATCGTGGGTATGAGTGTCTAACTAGTTCAGCATGGCATGGTCGTGTATGGCATGAGACCATGGGTTTTTTTGAGCCACATTTAGTGGTCCTATTTGCCATTTGTGGTTGTGGTGTGGGCTAGCCTAATGTGCTACTTGTGACCCATTACTCTTGCCTAAAAATTGTTTGTGCTAAGGTCATGGACGGACTATTCTGACTCATAGCCCAAGACAATGCATGTGTAGAGCTACTTAGGTCCTAGGCATGAGTTGTTTTTGGGCACTCATGACTCATGACCTAATTAACTGACCCAATTATTTTATTAAAATGGCTAATCCATCACTAAGCATGTTTAATATAAATTAGAAAACAATAATTACTTGATTATTTTTATTTACAAGATAAGTTTTGTTTGTTACCTATGAAAAAATTTATATTATTGATCTATTTTCCATGAGCATAGATTGATACATTCTATGCAATTGTTTTGCCTTAAACTTAATACATTTGAATCTAATTAATATTTTTTTTATGAAAGTTGAAATGCAAGACTTTTTTTATATTTATATATTTTTTTGGAATAATGATAACATATGTTCATAAAAAATTAATTCTATTTCACAAAAGAAATAATTTTTAATCTATTAAATATGAGAGTGTCATTAAAAAGTTCAAATATCTTGTAATTATCTAATTTTATATTACATATATTATCTGTATAATTAGTTTAATAAATTTTTTATAATAAATTTATATCATGTTGTATTTAACATACTTAGACATGTGATAAGCTATGAAAGATTGAGATCTCTTTCGAGGTTGATGAGCATTTTGCACTTGTTTCTCACACACTATTTGATCTCCTCTTAGTTTTGATAGTAAATCCATCAAAATTCTTTATTTATAAGAGAGACAATTTAGTCTTTTGAAAAATATTAAATATAATGACATTTGAGGAGATAGTGATTTATGTATGAACATGTGTTGAGAGAATATATTATTTTTGTTGATTTTTTTATTTTTTTTATTTTGGATACTTTTAAAGATATTACTTAATTTGAGCTGCACTAATTATTTTTGTCCATTATATAAGAGTCTTAGTTATATGACATTTTGATTATTGAGTGTTTATTTTATTTTTTTTTTGTATTTTAATTGCTAACATAATATTAGATGTATGGATATATATGTGAGTTAGAAATTACAAATCCTAGAAGGTTGCACACCACTATCTATAATAACAAAAGAAATACATGGTAGTAGGTGCGTGCACAATATGAGCAACAACTTCTTGCATAAGGGTAGTATGCATGCACAATGTGTGATAGGAGGCATGCATAGTCACCTACAAATGCATGGTGGTGGTGCACAACATGCTGAGGTGATGACTACCATGTATATCTAAGATTCTAACATAAGGGTAGTATTTTGATTTTTATTTTTATTTTGTTTTTGTTTTTGTTTTTTGAAATGTTTTTACTGTGAAATGACAATTTTGTGTTTGTGTTGATATTTTATATAAAAGTGTGGCTGTTTGAGCCTTAAAATTGATGTAGTTTGAGGTTGTGCTGAGAAGAGGAGAGCCATATAAGACCAAAAGAATGCTAGATTACTTCCTTTACTATGATTCAACACAAATTGATGCAACCACTCTCCTAGTTGTGGTGCTTCTTTTTGGTGTTTGTTTGTTTATTAAGGTGGACATTTTGATGCTGGTGCTGGTTGCTCAACTGCAACAACAAGGGTGCATGATGGACATGCAAAGCTCCCTTCTTTTTCTTCCATTTTGCACCAGTTGTTTGATCAGCTGATTCTCATTTGATTTTGCTGCTTCCCTCTATATTTCACCTTGCATTGAGTGTCAATTATTTCTATGTGTTAGTATTCTTGTTTAAAAAAACAAGTTGATAATCAATTTGTGTATCATTTTATGTATCTAGTTAATTGATGGCATCATATCATTTTGCTAGGTTTGAGTTGTTTGATGTGGTGAAGAAATATTCGTCTTCATTTGGGAAACATGGGACACATAAGTGTGGTGTCTCAGAATAATGAAATGAGTTAGCTAATGGGGTTGGAGTCAGACACTTGAGGCTCCAGTGAGTGTCTTGATCCTTAATACTGAAGTGAAAAACATGGTGTTGGACTCGGACGTGGACAGGAACAAGTTCGATGATAAGTACTATTTCATATATGCAGCCTCTAAAAAGAAAGAAAAGATATCGGTAAAGTGCATAAAATTGAAAGATAAACTTGTTGTAGATGCTTTAGCTGCTAGATTTGGTCAACCAGTGCATCTAAAAATTAAATAATATTTTCCTCCACATGTGCTAGGTTTTCTTTTGTGTTTAGAGTTGCCTTCATTAGTTTATAATATTGTGGCTTTGATTCGTGATTTCAGTGTTGATAATTATGTTGTTGAAGAAGTTCAAAATAAATTAATTGAGAAGTACCATATGTAATACAATAGCAGTAGTCCTATATGGAGTCACAGTTAACGACCTCGATGAGATCGATAGCACACAAAGTTCCAGTAGAGAAACAACGCAGGAGAGGCTAGCACAAATGCATCAGCTAATGATGTAAATGATGATTTTATTTTTAATGATTATATACCTATGTTATGTTTTTGCTTTAACTATGTAACAATTATATCAGAATAATTTCTAAAATACTTTTGCTTTTTGTTAATTATAAAAAATTGTTTAGAGTATATGTTTTTATTCAATTTAATATACAGATTTAAAAATATGTAATCAAATTTTTTTCAAAAAAAATTGTAAAAATAGCTTTGGAATGAAAATAGCTAGAGAATATTTCCTCACTAATTAGCTAGGGAATTATATGTATGTATTAAGTAGAAAAATATTAATTATTATTCTTAATTAAGATCAAAATTAGCAAAGAAAAAATATAATTAGCTAGGGAATTTTTGTGGTTAAAAAATTCTAAGGAATTATATTCTGGTTAATATTATGTGATGAGCACTTTAGCTTTGGATAATTTTAGTCATTATTCCTTTTTAGAAATAGAAAAAACCCATATAGCTAGTTAAATTTCTCTAGCTATTTGGGCTTTTTCTTGAAGTGTCTTTATATCTATCTAATATGTCTATTTATCTATAAATCTATTTATCTATCAATCTGTCTATTTGTCTATCTATCTATTAATTTTTCTATCTATCGATATATCAATCTATCTATCTATCTATTTGTCTATTTATCTGTCTATCAACCAGTCATTCTATCTATCTACGTATCTATCTATCTGTTTATAAATCTGTCAATCAATCTATCTTCTTATCTATTTGCCTATCTACTTTCCTGTCTGTCTTTCTACCTATTTATCTATCTATCTATCTCTCTATTTGCCCATCAATCTATCTATATATATGTCTATATTTCTATTATTCTGACTATCATTTTTTTTCACAAGATATCTAGCAATTTGTCTATCTATCTGTTTATCTATATGTCTATCAATCTATTGATCTATTTGTCTTTCTATTTGTTTATCTATCAATCTATGAATATAGCT
Source organism: Sapria himalayana (assembly GCA_029783825.1). Lineage (NCBI taxonomy): Eukaryota > Viridiplantae > Streptophyta > Magnoliopsida > Malpighiales > Rafflesiaceae > Sapria > Sapria himalayana. Next base: position 60,464 of record JAREIK010001833.1, on the reverse strand, counting down.
ATTATTCTATTTATGAAACGAACTATATATCTGCCTATCAATAGTGTGTCTAAATGTTTGTCTAATTATTTATTTATTTGTCTAACAATCTGTCTATTTTTTAATCTATCTTTCTTTATGAGTGCTTGTCTGTCTATTTGCTTATTTGTCTGTGTCTGCCTACCTACCTGACTGTCTACCTACCTGACTAACTAATAGATTGTCTATATGTTTATCTATATGTATGTCTACCTATTTGTCTATCTATGTATCTATTTATATGTTTTCAATCGGTCTATTTGTCTATCTATCTATTTGTCTATCAATCTATCTGTCTGTCTGTCAATCAATCTATCTATTTATCTATCTAACTATCTATCTATATATATATATTCTATCTATTTTTCTATCTATCTATCTATATATCTATCTATCTCTCAGTCTTTCAATCATTCAATCAATCTATCTATCTATATGTCTATCTATCTGTCTATCTATATATCTATATGTCTATCTATCTATCTCTCTCTATCTCTCTATCTCTCTATTTGTATAGCTATCTAGCTATCTATATGTCTATCTTTTTATCTGACTTTCTATTTGTATATCTATTAATCTATATATATTTCTATATATCTAGCAATCAATCTATCTACCTATATGACAATCTATCTATCTATCTATATATCTATCTCTCAATCTCTCTATCTGTCTATCAATATTTCTATCTATCTATCTATCTACCTTTTTATTAATATATATGTATGTCTATCGATATGTCTCTCTATCTAACTAACAATCTACCTATCTATCTAACATTCAATCAATCATTTTATTTGTTTGTCTCTCTGTCTATATATCTATCGATCTATATGTCTATAGATCTATCTATCAATATACCTATTTGAAAATATTTTTATCCATCAATCTGTGTGTCTGTTTATGTAGCTACATGTCTATTTATTTGTCCATCTATTTGTTTATCTATCTATCTATCAATCTATCTATGTATCTAATTATCTGGCTATATAAAAATATATCTATCTATCTATCTATCTATCTATTTATCTGTTTGTCTTTCTATCTATGTAACTATTAATCTATTTATCAATTTCTCTATTATTCTGTCTATCATTCTTTCTATTAATCTATCTAACTATCTTTCTATCTAGTTGTCTATCTATATGTCTATATATCTATCTATCTATCTATTTATCTTTCTATTTATCTATTTATCTATCTATCTATCTATCTTTATATCTATGTATATAACTATTTATCAATAAGTCTATCTATCTATCTATCCATCTATTTATCTATTTATCTTTTTATCAAATTGTATATAACTCTACCTATCTATAGTCTCTTTATGTGTTTGTTTGTCTTCCTATTTATTTGTATGTCTTCCAGTTTGTTTGTCAATCTCTCCTATCTATCTATCTATCTATCTATTTGTCTGTGTGCATGTCTGCCTAATTCTCTGCCTACCTAACTAACTGACTGACTGACTAACTTTCTATCTATGTGTATTTCTATCGATCTATTTGTCTATCTATCTGTCTGTCTGTCTATCTGTCTATGTGTCTATTTTTCTATCTATCTATCTATCTATCTATCGGTGTGTGTGTGTGTGTGTGTGTGTGTGTGTGTGTGTGTCTATCTATCTTTCTATCTATCTCTTTATATATCTATATAGCTATTAATCTATATATCTATCTATCTATATATCTATTATTTATAAATCTATCTATCTATATATCTATCTATCTAGCTATCTATCTATCTATGTGTATGTTTGTGTATCTAACTATATATCTGTCTATCAATATCCCTTTCTATCAATCAATTAATCTATCTATTTATCTATATATCTATCATTTACAAATCTATCTATCTATATATCTTTCTATCTGGATATCTAACTATATATCTATGTGTCTGTCTATCTATCTAACTATACATCTGTCTATCAATATGTCTTTCTATCAATCAATTAATCTATCTATCTATCTACCTGTCTATCTATATATTTATCAATCTGTCTATCAATCTATCAATCTATTTATTTATCTATTTATCTATATATCTTTCTATCAATTTGTCTATCTGCCTGCCTATTTATCTATCATTATATCTATCTATATTTCTATCTATTTGTGTATCTATCTATCTATCTATCTATATGTATAACTATCTTTCTATCAACCTGTATATCATTCGTTATATAATTTTATCAAGCTATTTATTTATCAATCTATTTATCTATCGATTTATTTTTCTTTCTATTTGTCTATCAATCTATGAATCTATCTATTAATCTATTTATCAAACTGTCTATATATCTACCTATCTGCAATCTACCTTTATGTTTGTCTGTCAGTCTATTTATTTGCATATCTGTCTATCTATTTTTTTATCTATCTTTCTGTCTATTTAAGGTTAGTGTATTTGTTTATTTGTCTGTGTATCAAGATTCCTACGTCACTGTTTACTTGCCTTAGTAACTAACTAATTGATTGTATCTCTGTTTATCTATATATTTATCTATCTATTTTTATGTTTTTCAATCTGACTATCTATCTAACTGTCGATTTGTCTATATGTCTATCAGTTTATCTACCTTTCTAACTATTTAGCTATCTATCTATCTTATTTCTATTTGTCTATCTATCTATCTATATGTCTATCTATTAGTCATTCTATCCATGAATCTATTTGTCTATCTATCTATCTATATGTATATCTAACTATCTATCTATTTGTCTATCTATTTGTATATCTACATGTCTATCTATCTGTCTATCTTTCTGTCTAGCTATTTATCTATCGATCTGTCTATATTTCTATCTGATTATCTATTTGTCTATTTATTTATCTATCTATATGACTATATATCTATATGTCGATCTATCTGTCTATCTATCTATATATCTATCTATCTATCTATCTATTTATTTATTTATATGTCTATTAATCAATAAATCTATCTATCTGAATATCTATATATCTATTTGTGTGTCTATCTGTCTATTGATATGTCTATCTATCTTTCTATCTATTTGACTATAAATTAATCATTATATATATATATATATATATATATATATATATATATATATATATATATCTGTCTGTCTATCTATCTATCATTCTACCTATTTGTAAATCTTTTTGTATATCTATCTATCTATCTATATATCTGCAAGTATATCTGTATGTCTATCGATCTTTCTGCCAATCTATTTGTTCATTTATCTGTCTATCTATCTGTCTATCAAACTATCTATGTATATATCTATCTATCTATATATCAATATATCTATCTTCCTTTATATCTGCCTATCAATCTATCTATTAATTTTTCTATCAATCTCTTCATCATTCTATCTATCATTCTTTATATCAAATTATCTAGTTATCTTTCTATCTATTTATTCATCTATATGTCTATATATATATATATATATATATATATCTATATATCTATCTATCTATTTTTCTTTTTAATTGTCTATTTATCTATCTTATGATTTATCTGTCTATTTATCTGTCTATCTATCTATCCATCTATCTATTTATATATCTGTCTATCAATATGTCTATATATCTATCTATCAATCTATCTATCTATATATCTATTTATATATCTATCTATCAATATGTCTATATATCTATATATCTATTAATGTGTCTATTAATCTATTTATCAAACTATCAATATATCTACCAATCTATAGTCTCTATATGTTTTTATTTGTCTGCCTATTTATTTACATGTCTATCTGTCTATTTGTCTATTTGCTTGTCTGTCTAACTACTGGTCTGTGTTTTTACTTACCTGACTATCTACCAACTTACCTACCTACCAACTGACTGACTGACTATCTTTCTACCTATCTGTATGTCTATCATTCTATTTGTCAATCTATCTATTTGTATGTTTATTTTCTTTTCTCTCTATCTATCTATAAGTGTTGGTGTCTATCTGTCTATCTATCTGTCAATCTTTCTGTCTATCTATCTATCTATATATGTTTCTATCTATCTAACTATTTATCTATTAATGTATCAATTTATCTATCTATCTATCTAATTTTTATCAATCTATCTTTCTATCTATCTATCTATATATCTATCAATCTGTCTATCTATTAATATGTCTATCTATTAATATATCTATCTATCTATCTATGTATCTATCTATTAATATGTTTGTCAATCTCTATATCATTCGGTTTATCATTCTTTCTATCAATACATCCAGCTATTTTTTATCTATCTGTCTATCTATATTTGTATATATCATTATATATATCTATTTAAATTTTTATTTGTCTATATATATATATATATATATATATATATATATATATATATATATATATATGTCTATCTATCTATCTCTCTTTCGATTTATCTATTTATATGTCTATCTATATGTCCATCAATCTATCTATATATTAGTATGTATATATATATATATATATATATATATATATATATATATATCTATTTATCTATCTATCTATATATAAATCTATATATCTATCTATCAATATGTTTATTTATCTATTTATCAATCTATATATTAATCTATTTATCAAACTGACTATATAACTGCCTATCTATAATATTTCTATGAGTTTGTTTGTCTGCCTATTTATTTGTATTTCCATATGTTTATTTGTCTATCTATTTGTCTAACTATCTATTTGCTTGTCTTTCTATCTATTTGTCTGTGTGTGTGCCTGCTTGATTGTCTACCTACCTACTATCTGTGTGTTTGTTTATCTATTTGTATGTTTGTCTATCTATCTATCTATCTAATTTTTTGTTTGTTTGTCTATCAAACTATTAATCTATCTATCTCTCTAACTATCTTTCTTCTATCAATCTATATTTCTATTTATCTATCTATCTATATGTCTATTTATCTGTCTATCTATCTATCTATATATCAATCTATCAATCCATATATCTCTATGTGTTTTTTATGTCTGTCTATCTATCTATCTATCTATCTATATATCTTTCAATCTATCTATATATTTGACTATCTATTTATAATATATCTATCTATATATCTATCTATCATTCTATTTGTCTATCTATCAATCTATCTTTCTATCTATATATCTATAAATCTATCTCTCTATCAATATGAATATCTATTTATTTATCTATCTTTATATCTATCTATCTATATATCTGTCTTTCTATCGATATGTCAATTTATCTATCTATCTATATGTAAGTCATTTGTCTATCTATCATAATTTATATATTTCTTTTTATTTGTCTATCTAAATTTCTATATATCTGTCCATGTATCTATCTTTCTAAATATAGATCTATTTTTATATCTATCTATCAAACATTGGGTCTATCTATCTATATATATATGTCTATCAATCACTCTTTCAATCTATCTATCAATGTGTCTATCAATCTATCTATAAATCTGTCTATCATTATTACTATCAATTTAACTAGCTATATGTCTATCTATTACTCTATCAATAAGTCTATCAATCTATTTATCTATCTATTTGTCTTTCTATTTGTCTATCTATTTATTTTTCTCTATTTATCTATCTATCTGTCTATCTATGTATCAATATATTAGTCTATATATCTGACTTATAATCGGTCTATATCTCTATCAATATGTCTATAAATATATATATATATATATATATATATCTATCTATCTTTTAATCTTATTTTCAAACTATATATATATATATATCTATCTATCTTTTAATCTTATTTTCAAACTATATATATATATATATATCTGCCTATCTGAAGTGTGTCTCTTTATTTTTGTGTCTATTTTTATATTTGTTTGTCTATATATATGGTTGTATGTATGTCTGTCTATCTTTATGTTTTTTTGTCTGTGTTTATTTGTTTCTATGTCTGCCTACATGCATGACTGTTAAACCTCCTTGACTAAATAATATACTAACTATCTATCTATATCTATATATCTATTAATCTATATAAATATCTATCAATCTATTTGTCTATTTTTTAAATGTCTCTGATTGTCAATTTGTCTATCTGTCGATATATATATATATATATATATATATATATATATATATATCTAACTATCTATATATCTTTCTATATTTCAATCTATATATCTGACTGTCTGTGTTTCTATCAATCTATCAATTTATCTATTTTCTATATAATTGTTTATCTATTTATCTATCTATCTATCTAACTATCTATCTATATGTCGATCTATCTATTTATCTATCTAACTATATATCTAACTATCAATCTGTATATCTATGTGTCTATCTCTCAATCAAACATTCTGTCTATCAATCTATTTATCTTTTTATATTTTTATCTATTTGTCTATCTATTTATCTATCTATTAGTCTTTATATCTATCTATGTATGTGTCTATCTTTCTTTCTATCTATCTTTCTATCTATATATCTGACTATCTATCTAAATATGTGTCTATCTATCTTTCTATCTATCTGTATATCTATTTTTTTATCTATCTATCAATCTTTCTATCTATCTGTATATCTATTTTTTTATCTATCTATCAATCTTTCTATGTATCTATCTATCTATTATGTATATATCTATCTTTGAATATATACATCTAACTATCTATATATCTATGTATCTATGTATCTATCTGTCTATTTATCTGTCTATCGATATGTAAATCTTTATATCTATCTGTTTGTCTGTCTATCTATCTATCTTTCTTTCTATCGATCAATATTACTATGTATATTTTTTCTATTTATCAATCAATCTGTTAATCTTTCTATCTATCTATATGACAATCTATCTATCTATCTATTTAACTATCAATCTATTTGTCTATATATAAGTATATCTATTTGTCAATCCTTATGTCTACCTATCTATGTTTCTATCTATCTTTCTAAATATATAACTATCTCTCTATCTATCAGTCTATCTATCTTTCTATTTATCTTTCTATTTATCTATCTTTCTCTCTAATTGTCTTTCTATTTGTATATCTATCTATCTATGTATTTGTCTATCTATCTGTATATCTATCTATTTATATATCTAACTATATATTTGTCTAATAATCTGCTAATCTATCTATCTAACTATTTGTCTATCTATTTGACTATCTAATTGTCTTTCTATTTATCTATCAATCTGTCTGTCTATCTATCTTTCTAGCTTTCTTTCTTTCTATCAAATTATCTATTAATCTATCTATCAATCTATCTATAAATTTGTCTATCAAACTATCTATATATCTCTCTATCAATCTATCTATCTATCTATCTATCTATCAATCTTTCAGCCTGTCTATCTATCTATCTATCTATCTATCTATTTGTGTGTCTATCTATTTGTCTATTTGTCTATCTATCTGTTTGTTAATTTATTTGTTTGTTTGTATGTTTAACTAAATTTTTGCCTTTCTAATTTGTCTATTTGTTTATCTGTTTGTATATCTGTATATCTATCTATATCTATCTATCTTTCTTTCTTTCTTTCTTCTTGTCATATAATATATCGATTTATTTGTCTATCTAGCTGTCTATCTATCAGTCTATCTATCTATTTGTCTATCTATTTATTTATCAATATGCATATCTATCTGTTTATCAATCATTAGATCGATCTATCTATGAACTCATCTATCAATTTTTCTATCAATCTGTCTATCAATTTATTTATCATTAAATCATTATATCTATCTATCTATTTTTCTTTCTTTCTTTCCTTCTTTCAATATGTTTATAATCCATCTATAAATATGTCTATCTTTCTTATTTGTCTATCTATTTATATATCTGTCTATATATTTATATAACAATCTATTTGTCGATAAATTTGTTTATTTATCTATCAATGTATCTGTCTATCTATATATCTATCTATCTATTTATCTTTCTATCAATATATCGGTCTATATATCTATCCATCAATTTGTATACCTATCTATCTATGTAACTATATGTCTGTCTGTCTATCAATAAGTCTATTTGTCTATCTATCTATGTTTCTATCAATTTGTCTTTTTATCTATTTTCTATCTATATGTCTATCTATTTATATATCAATCAATCTATCTATCTGTCTATCATTATGTCCATCATTTTGTCTATCATTCTATCTTTGTGTCTATATATATAAATATATATATATATGTGTGTGTGTGTGTGTGTGTGTGTGTGTGTGTGTATATATCTGTCTATTTGTCTATCTTTTTACCAATATATCTATAAATCAATGCTTCTATTTGCATTTTTATATCTTTATCTATCTATCTATCTATCTATATGTTTATCTATCTGTCTATTTATCTATCTATATGTTTATCTATCTTTATATCTATCTATCTATCAATCTTTTATCAATCGGTCTATCAATTAATCATTCTATCTCTATTGCATTCTATCTATCTAATCAATATATCTATCTATTTATCCATCAATCAATATATCTATCTATATAATTATCTAACAATTCATCTATTTGTATATCTATTTGTATATCTATTTATATATCTATCTATCTATATGTTGATATATCTATCTATATATCTATCAATCTAACTATCTATCTATCTTTATAGGTATATATCTATCTAATTATATATCTATCTATCTATATGTCTTTTATTCTATATATCATTCTGTCAATTAATATATATATATATCTATCTATCTATCTATATATCTATTTATTTATCTATCTGTCTATCAATCTATCTATCTAACTATATATCTTTCTATCTATCTATCAATCAATCAATCAATCTGTATATCAATCTATGTATCTTTATGCCTTTCTATCTATCTATCAATATATGTATTTATCTATCAATCTATCTTTTTGTCTAGCTGTCTATTTATCAATCAATCAATATATCTATTTATCTATCTATTATTTCTCTATATATCTGTTTATCTATCTTTATATCAATATGTGTATGTGTCTATATATTTTATATCAATCTATCTTTCTACTGATCTATATGTACATCTATCTGTCTATCAATATGCGTATCTATCTGTCTTTCTATTTGTCTATCATAATGTCTATCTATATGTCTATCTATCTATCTATCTGTCTATCTATTTATCTATCTATCAATGTGTCTATCTATATGTCTATTTGTCTATTTTATATCTTTATATCTTTCTTTCTATATTTCTACCAATCTATCTATCAATAAGTCTATAAATCAGACATCTATATGTCTATCAATCTTTTTATCTATATATCTTTATATCTATATATCTATATGTTGATCGAACTATAAATAAGTCTAGATATCTATCTTTATATGTATATGTCGATCGAACTATCTTTTTGTCTATCTATTTGTCTATTAATGTGTCTGTCAATCTGACCTTCTATCTATCTATCTATCTTTATATCTATATTTCTATTTATTTGTATATCTATATGTCTGTCTATCTGTATATCTGTCTATCTGCCTATCTATCTGTCTATCTATTTGTTTATCTATCTATCTGTCTGTCTGTCTGTCTGCCTATCTGTCTATCTATCTATCTCTGTATCTGTCCATCTATCTATCTATCTATCTATCTATCTATTTATGTATATATCTGTCTATATATTTGTCGACCTATCTGTATATCAATCTGTTTATCTATCTATCTATATTTCTATCTTTCTATCTATCTGCCTATTTATTTGTCTATAATTCTGTCTATCAATCTGACTATTATTCTTTCTATCAATTTATCAATTACCTGTCTATCTATATGTCTATCTATAAGTATATCTATCTATATGTATATCTATCTATTTATCTATCTGTCTATCTATTTATCTCTCTTTCTATTTGTCTGTCTTTCTATTTGTCTGTCTTTCTATTTGTCTGCCTTTCTATCTGTCAATCTATCTATCTATTTATCTATCTATCTATCTATGTGGCTATCTATCTAACTATCCGTCTATCTATTTATCTCTATATCTGTCTATCTATCTATCTATCTACCTATCTATATGTCTATATATATGTCTATCTATCATTCTGGTTATCATTCTATCTATTAATCAATATATCTATCTATCTATCTATCTATTTATATTACAAGAAAAATCCTATATAGCTAGGGACAATTCCCTAGCTAAATGTGTATTTTCTTTTGCTAAACGGGATATAGCGACGGATTACCAACGGATCAGTTCCCTATCTAAAGTGCTTCTTGCTAAAATTTAGTGATGGACAGTGTCCCTAGCTAAAAAGTTAGTGACGGAAAAATATTTTGCTAAAAAAGACAAATTCACTAGATAAATTAGCAAGATAAATGAGATTTTCCATCACTAAATGAAAATAATGACGGATGATTCCCTAGCTAAAGTGCTGGTCTATAAATTTTACCGATGGTTATAGTCCATAGCTAAATAAAATTAGCGAGGAAGATACATCACTAATTTTAATATTTCCCAAGCTAAATTAGCTAGGGAAAATTCCCTAGCTAATTTATCAAGAGATTTTTCCCTAAATAATTTAATTTCAAAATTAATTTTAGAATTTAAATTATATTAAAATTTTTTGCTAAATAATTTAATATTTTTATATCAAATTGAATAAAAATTGAAACTATAAATAATTTATATTAAACATAAATTAAAATCATTTAATATCTTATTCAAATTAAATATTGTACATAATTGAAACAATAAAATAACAAAATTTTATTTCATCTTATTCATCAATGTATCTACCAAGAGTGTATAAAGTATAATATATTCATTAATTGACATTGCTTTCTCTCCCCCTGCTCCTTCGATCATCATTTTTCTACTACGACAAATCTGTTTAGGTCACGGCACATAATATCTAGTGAAAAATATCATCACTTATAGAAGATTTGTATGAGGAATAATGTAGCATCATATCTATAAGAAATTTAAATCACTCAATCAAAATAAAAAAAGTTATGTTTTGATACATATATAATCATGCAGTATATATGTACTTATATACTAGGATTTCACTCGTACATATATTACTGTAGTATATGTACATAAAAACAACAGTATTATGTGTTCATATAAACTAAGTAAAAATATACTCAGTATATATGTACATAAAATACTACAGTATTATATGTACGTATATACTAACTTTATTCGTACTTATATACCTCATTTGGTGTTGTTGTTGCTACTCCCACTGCCGCTCCTAGAACTACTATCATTGCCGCCTCTGCCACTGCTTCCGGTGCTACTACTACTTCTGATGTAGTTGCTGCTACTGCCATTGCCATCACTGCTTATGGTGCAGCCACTGCTGCTATCACTGCCACTACCTTCGATGCCACCGCTCCTATCGCTGCAGCTCTTGCTACAGCTCTCGCTGCTTCTGCCACCACTACAGCCCTCGCTGCCACCTTAGTCACTACCGCTTACGCTGCCACCGCTGCCATCGCTGCCACTACTGCCATCGCTGACGCTCCTATCACTGCTACTGCTGTTGATAATAAGCTTTTACATACATATAATAGGCTAAAACTCTACCCAATGAATTCATACACACACTAACATTTTCACAGATATATAAAAATAATTATTATAGACATGAACAAACACAAATTAAAGTTGATTGTCATACAGCTTTAAATAAATTTAATTAAAAATTTAATATTTTTTTATTAAATTTAATAAAAACAGAAACTATAAATGAAAATTTTAAATTAAACAAATAAAATTCATTGAATAACATATTCCAATACAATATTTTAGATAACTAAAAAAAATAACAAAAATTATATTACATCTTAGTAAACAATGTATCTACTGACTATTCATAAAGTATAATCTATCAATACATTGACGTTGCTTTCTCTCCCTCTACTACTCCACTCACCAACTTTCTGCTGCCAAAAAGCTATCCGTGTCACGGTGCTTCATGTCTGTTGAAAAATCCTTTCACTTATACAAGCATCGTATGGTAAACAATGTGGTACCACATCTGTAAGAAATTTAAACCACTAAATCAAATCAAAATAAATTAAAAAAAACTATGTTTTGATAAATATAGATTATTGCAGCAAAAATGTACACATATACTAGCATTTACCTCGTACATATATTACTACATTATTTGTACATATAAATTATAGTATGATGCGTACATATATACCAAATACATATATACTCAATATATATGTACATAAAATACAACAGGATTATATGTATGTATATACTGACTATATACGTATATATATTCCGCATTTGTTGTCGTTCCTGCTGCTTCCACTATTGATGCCGCCCCTGCCGCTAGTTGCCACACCTGCCACTACTGCCACTGCCGTTGTGGCTACTGTCGGTGACGCCACCATTGGTAGAGCAGCCACCACTACCGCTGCTGCTCCACTGCTGCCACTGCCTCTTCTGGTGCAGTTGCTGTTGCTACCGCTACAGCAGCTGCAGCCACTGATGCCAATGCTACTGCCACCGCTGCCACTGATGCTTCTGCTTCCTTCACTGCCTCCACTACAGCTGCTACCTTTGCTATCGCATCTGCTGTTGCCGCTGCCGACACTGCCACTGCCATTACCAGTGCCGGTACTGCCACTGCAGTGCCACTACCACCACTACCGCTTATGGCACAATTGCCACTGCTACCGTCACTACCGCTACTACTGCCACTACCGTAGCTACCACTATTGATAATAGGGTTTTACATACCTATAATAGGCTAAAACTCTACCCAAATAATTTGGGAAAACACAAACATATTCACATATATATATATATATATGGTTATTATAGACATGAACAAACAAAAATTACAATTGATTTTCATACAGAGTCAACAAAAAATTAAATAAATAATTTAATATTTTAAATTAAATTTAATAGAAATAGAAACTATAAATGAAAATTTTAAATTAAACAAAAAAATTCATTTAAAAACTTATTTTAATACAATATTTTAAATAACTAAAACAAAAAAATAATAATAATTAGATTACATCTTATTAATCAATGTATCTACCGACTGTGCATAAAGTATAATCTATCAATGCATTGACTTTGCTTTTTCTTCCTCTACTCCTCCGACCACCAACTTTATGCTACAAAAATGATGTCTGAGTCACGGTGCATCATGTTTGTTGAAATATGTCTTTACTTATACAAGCTTTGTATGGGAAACATTGCGGTACCATATCTGTATGAAATTTAAACAACCAAATCAAATCAAAATAAATAAAAAAAATTATGTTTTGATGAATATATATTGCTGCAGTAAATATGTACATATATACTAGTATTTCACTTGTACATATATTACTATAGTATACGTACATATAAACTACAATATTATGCGTACATATATATTTAGTACATATATATACTTAGTATATATGTACATAAAATACTGTAGTATTGTATGTACGTATATACTGACTATATGCATACGTATATACCGCATTTGTTGCTGTTGCTGATGCTCCCGATACCACTACCGCTACTGCTGCTGCCAATGTCGCTGCTGCTACCACTGCCGATGTCATTGTCACTACCGCTACTGCCACTACTACTGCTAATGCTGCCAGTGCTGCCGCTACTACTGCCGGTGCTGCAACTACCACCCGCGCCACCTCCACTGCCACCGTCACTGCCAAAGCTTCCGCTAATGTTGTTGATGCCGTTGATGCCGTTGATGCCATTGATGGCGCTGCTGCCGCTGCTACTACTTCTGCCACTTTTGCCACTTCTGCCACTGATGTCATCTCTGCCACTGTTACCACTGCAGCCACTGCTACAGTTGTTGTCACCATTGTCACATTTGCCGCTGTAGATGCTTTCGCTGCCATCGCTGCCGCTACTACCACCAATGCTGCTTCCGCTACCGCAACTGCCATTTCTGCTACCACCGCTACCATCACTAACATCACTACCACTATTGAAAATAGGCTTTTACATACCTATAATAGGCTAAAACTCTACCAAAAAAATTCAAAGACACAAAAACATATTCATGGGTATATAAAAACAAATATTATAAACATGAACAAACACAAATTAAAGTTGATTGTCATACAGCTTCAACAAAAATCCAAAAGATGTCCATCAATTATGTTTAGAGATTACGAGAGTGCAAAAATAAAATATTTTTATAATAATAAAGATAAGATAAACTAGCCATCTTTTTGATAATGTTGAAATCGGTAAATATGGGACCCATGCATTGGAAGGACTATTGTAATGTCTGAATGCTCTGAATCAAGATTTTTTATTTTGTCTCACATAATATGTCCTACAAAGATTCATAATTTGGTTAATCAGAAATGCAAAGAACAAAACCAGAATAAAAAAAATTGAAACATCAAAAAAATATCATAATTATTTTCTACACGAAGATAAAAATTAATAACTGTTCAAAAATAATTCTCATACTCAATCATCCTCATAATTTGTAGGGAATGCTAGCCTCTCCTACGAGGAATCATAGCTGGATCTCAGAATGCTATCAGTTGCGCCAATTCTGCTAACTGTGACTCGATATAGGACATCTGCTGTTGCATTACATTTTTAATTTCTTTAATTTCTTGCATTTCTTCCAACAAATTAGTTATCAGCTCATCCTTCTTTTTCATTTCGATCTCCATATCTACAATACGTTCATTTCTTTCCCGTGCTTGTTGTTCGACTGCCTCATCCACCATTGCTGAAACAATTGAATTAGAAGCACGACTGCCACAACAAAATGCCACTCCATTAGATCCGATTTTGTACACTCATTGCTTCTTTCGACCTCCTATTGTCTCCAAATAAAATGGATCATAGTTATTTTATTTGAATACCAAATAAAATAACTTGTTGATGAGCAGCTGTCACATGTTCCTCCATTAGGTCTTGAGATAAAATAGAGAAAAAAACTATTCTAGATTTACAAAAAATAAAATAAATAGTTGGTATTCAAAATAATTTTCATAATGTACTGTAGTTTTATAAAATCTAATTAATATAACAATTTCTTACAGCAATCATCTAAGACTTGTTGTCAACATACTGACCATCCACTTTCTTCACATGCATCTTTCTAAAAATCTAATAAAAATTTGGATCACGACCCTATTCTCCAGCCTAGAATATGTTTTTCTTAAGTGATAAAAAATAAATGATAAAAAAAATAAACAAAATTAATAAAACTATGCAGGCATTTTATTTATTGGACTATTAGGACAACCACAAAATATAGAAATGTTTAGAATTTTAAATCTGTACCAAATCTCGAGCATGCTCAACTTTGAACCTCCAGTGTGTCAACAGATTTCTGTACCTAGTCCAGCTACCTCACTACGTTGATTTTTACTTGCAATATTTGATTTTTTTCTTAACATCTAGCTCCTCCCAATAATTATGCCACTCAAGCCAGTCTTCCTCAGATATAAAATCAGGCATTTCTTTCATTTTCTTTAATTTATGGACAAAATCAGAATACCATTGAGTAGCTTAGATCTCTCATAATAACTTTATCTTTCCATCAAATTTGGATCCCCATGTGCACTGATTCTATAAATAGAAAAATGACAAAAGAATTTATATTAACAACAAGAACATAATTATTTACTGCTTGAATAATAACCAACATAAAAGTTAAGTAATTAGATAATTTTTTTTCAATTCTTTTGTTTTATTATTTTTACCTGAAAGTCATTAAAATATGACTTTTTTGTCGATTCAGAAACTTTCTTCCAGGAGAAAGCTTTAGAATCAGTCATTTTCTTGAAAGCCTTTGTAATTTTAGGCGAACACTTGTTAGATGAAATAAAATTGTACAAATAAACAATCAACATTGAAAACAAGCAAATCATAACAATATAAAAAAACCACTAAAAGTAATATCAAATTTTTTTTCCAATTCATTTTTACATATTTCGTTTACCTCTCATCCACAATCTCAATTTCTAACTTTACACTGACTATAGAGGAAGGCACAACATTTGATGATGTCATTGGTATTGTAAATGGGGGAACTATCATTGTAAAATGTGGTGTAGAAGATATAGATGGATCATTTGTGCAGCAAGCACAATGGGTGGTGGGCTTACATCTGATAAAGGTGATAGTAGAGGTCTCAATGATGGTGATGGTGATAGAAATGGAGATGGTAATTGCAATGTTGAAGTCTGGATATGGTGGCTATGAGTTGGTACTAATTTTGTAACATGATATAACATACAAGGTGAATTTGGTTCATCTTTGTGTCCATGTCCACCTCCACCATGGCCACATCCTTTAGGTGCCATCTGATGTACAAAATAAAACAAAGAACAAAAAATAGGGATATGATGGACAAGCATTCATTTTTGAATAAAACGGACTGATATATTTCAAAAAAATATAAAAAGTCTTTGATAATTTAAATTTATAATAAAATTATAATAATTTAATTATCGGTATCACTATCATCATCCAATGGATCTTCTGATATTTTGTCTAATTCTGATAGAAGTTCTAACTCATCTTCAGATAGAAATTGATCATCTTCAATTTCTATTGTGCCACCATTTGAGTCACATAAATTTTCTAGATCTTCATCTACATTCACGGTCTCAATATTATTTATGTCATCTTCTTGGAATGCCAATATAATTTCTGAGTCTTCACTTCTTTGTTCTGATATTGGTACTTCAAATTTTGATCAAGCTTTGATTTTACAAATCACCAACCAATCTCTCTTATCAAGAGATAAACTCGGATATGTACAATAATATACCTGAGTGGCTTGTGCTGCCATAATAAATGGCACATATCAATTATATCTGTGTTTATTGTTAACATCTACTAGCTTTTAATCTAAATAAATATTTGTGCCCACATTTCATATAGGATCAAACCACTCACACTTAAATAATACAATCTTGTTATTTTCGAGTCCAGGATACTCCAACTCAATAACTTTTTTTAGTTGACCATAATAATCAATCTCATCTTCACTATAACTTGAACCTTTAATGCAACACCACTATTCATTGTTATTTTAGAAGAACAATGACCGATTGTGTGAAATTTATATCCATTAACAAAATACCCAGAATAGGTTGTCACATATCTAAAAAAGCCTTTACTTAGATTTTGAATGAAAATATTTAAATCTCCATTTGAAGGATCAATTGCCCATGACATAAATTAAAAAATGATATTAACAAATAAAAGATACTAATAAATTAAATAATTCAAAAATATAAAACTTAATTATACTCACATAATTTTTTAACTAATTCACAAATTCAATTTTTAGCATATAATCGACATCATTGGTGGAAATTGCCGGATGCCTATATTTTAACTGCTCAACATAAATACTGCACAAATATAAAAAGAGAAAAAAAATGTATATCAATTTTTAATAATTCCTATTAAAGATAAAATTAAACTTTGATTAAACCTACAACCATTTTGGGTATTCACACTCAATATATGGTGCAACCTCCTCACAATTAAGTAAAACGTAGCTCCAGGTTGCTTTATTCATCTGTCATACATCTTTTCATTGCTCTTCCAAATGCACTTTTATGGTGCTTGAAGATAGAAAGTTTATCCACAGAAATATCTTCTACCATCACATGACCTTCATAATTCCATGGCACATTTCAATTATTTATATTGACATCATCCTCAAAATAATAAGAATAAAATGATGATGCTTCTTTTATTAAATATGCATTGCAAATTGAACCTTCAAATTTTGCCTTGTTTTTAACATTCAATTTCAACTTATGAAGATACATACATCCATAATGTTAAGTTTAAATTAGATTAAATTACAATAATACTTAAAGTACTAAATAATAAAACACATCAAATTATATGTATTTACCTCTCAAAAAGATACATCCACATGATCACAAAACTTACAGGTAATTAAATCACTATCACCGCCCCAATATAACATGCATTCATTTAAACAACAATCAATTTTTTCCACTAGTTGACCCATTCCTCGTAGTAACTTCTTAGTATTGTAAAAGTTATTAGTGATCAAATTATTATTCAAAAAAATATCCTTCATCAGTTTTGTCATATGATCAAATAATTTCATAGACATATGATTTTTTGACTTAATGCTCATTAGTCGAGCCACAAATGACAATTGTGAATGTGTTTTACAACCATGCCACATCTCTTTAACTACAGCTTTAAGTATTTCATAAAATTTTTAAGCTTTAGGATTAGGTGGTTCATCCTTGTAATTCATACTGAAGTCAGCACCAGCTGCTTCCGTGATCATTCGATGGTATGTGTTTGATGATTCTTCACCAACAGCAAACGATTCAATATCCTCATTTTGTTCAATGTTCAAAGCCATTGTACTTTCTCCATGATAAATCCAAACAAAATAATTTAGCACAAAGCCATATTTAGCCAAATGATATCTTATAGTGTTTGCATCACTAAAAGGGATATTCTAACACTTGCAATGATTACATGGACACTTAATTTTTTCTGCATCCATCAACCTCATTTGACTACATGCAAAATTGATGAAAGTTTCAAGCCCAGTCAAAAGATCTTTATTCAAAAATCCATTAATAACCTTTTTGTACATCCACTAATGATTTGAGCTCATTTTGCCCTATTTTATTTCCAAAAAATAATGCCCAATCATTATTTTGAATAAAACATTTTATTACTTCAAAATATACAAATAATTAAATAAAATTACATATATATGAATATTTAAAAATTAAATATCATGAATATCGAGGCAATACATTTGCAGAATCTTCATTAATAGATAATACAAATTTAGTATGATAAAGATTAATAGATATCATTGTTATACTAGATAAAGGGTGCAAAATGCGATAATGCACAAGAAATGAAAGCAAAAAATATATTTAATGTTTAATGGAGGAGAGGGAAAGAGAGAGAGAGATAAGATGGGGAGAGAGAGAGGGGTAGAGAAATGGTGAGATGGGGGAGGGAGAGAGAGTGAAGGAGAGAGAAAAGGAAGGAAAGAGTGGGGAAGAGGAATGGTGAAAGGGAGAGAGAGAGAAAGAGAGAGAGAGAGGAAGAGAGAGGGAGAGAAAGGGAGAGAGAGAAAGAGGGAGAGATAGGGGGAGAGAGAGAAAGAGGGAGAGAGAGAGAGAGAGGGAGAGAGAGAGAGAGGGAGGGAGGGAGAGCGGGTGAGAGAGAAAGAGGGATAGAGAACAAGCAAGAAAGGAGAGTGAGACAGAAAATAACAAGAGAGTGTGTGTGACACAAAGAAAAAGAGGAATTGAGTGACAAGAAGAATTAGAGAGGGAGAGAGAGAGAGATACACATAAAAAGTGCAGTGTTGGAATGAAAAATTATATAAAAGAAAATAAAATTTCATTTATATAAACCTATCAAATATTACATCATTTATCATACATAAGTTCATATTTGAGCCGAAGGCCCAAGTGCTAAATTTAGGTAATGAGTATGACCCTTATTTGTATTATACCATATATGAGCATGATCAATGGGCACTCTCATGATACCTGCTTACATATTGATGATATTATATCTTTTGCTATTTAATTTCAAATTAGTTCAATAAATTAATATTATTCCATATATAATTATATGTTATGATACAAATAGTAAATGTAGTTATAAATAGTTACATATAGTTAAACATATAATTATATATAGATATATGCATACAAGTAGTTATAAGTAAATATAAATAAATGTATACAAAATTATAAACAATTATATAAATTTACATATATGTATAAATATATGTATGCATAATTAAAAATAAAGTTATATTTATTTATATAAATTTTTTTATAGTTATAAAAATATATATATGTATATAGTTATACACATATAGTTAAACATTGTGTTGTATGGTTTTATACATATAATTATAAATATTGTTACATGTAGTTAAACATATAGTTACATGTATAGTTAAACTTATATTTATACACGTATGTATATATATATTTTTTATTCAATTTCATATATTAATACATATAATTATGTATAGGTATGTATATACAAAAATATATTTATCATACTAATATATAAAAATGTATATTTATAAAATATTATATATCATTAAACATTTAGTTATATATATATATATATATATTCATACGAGTAGTTAAATTTAGTTTTACATAAATATATACAATGTTATAAACAAATATATAGAATTACATATATGTAAACATATATGTATAAATAGTTAAAAATATAGCTATATTTAATTATATAAAGTTTTATTTAGTTTTACTAATATTTATATATAGTTATACACATATAATTAAATATGATGTTGTAAGTTATTATACATGTAATTATAAATATAGTTACATGTGATTATACATATAGTTATACGTATAGTTAAACTTATATTTATACATGTATCTATATGTATTTGTTCAAATAATTCCATATATTTATACATATAGTTATGTATAGGTATGGATATACTAAAATACATTTTTATACTAATATATAAAAATGTATATTAGATTATGTTGTTAATTATATATTTAAATATAGGTTATACATTAATAATATAAAATTATGGATAGTTATTTGTTATTATACATAAAATATGTATAGTAATAAAAAATTATATATCGTTAAACATTTAGTTATATATATATATTCATATGAGTAGTTATATTTAGTTATACATAAATATATAAAAAGTTATAAACAGGTATACAGATTTGCGTATATGTATACATATATGTATAAATAGTTAAAAATATAGTTATATTTAATTATATAAAGTTTTATTTTGTTTTAAAAATATTTATATATAGTTATACACATATAATCAAACATAATGTTGTATGTTGTTATACATGTAATATTAAATATAGTTACAAGTGGTTATACATATACTTACACATATAGTTAAACTTATATTTATACATGTAGGTACATATATTTATTTATATAATTTTATATATCTATACCTATAGTTATGTATAGGTATAGATATAGTAAAATACATTTATGAATACTAATATATAAAAATGTATATTAATTATAAGTGGTAAATTATATATTTAAACATACTTATGTATAAAACTTTTATAGTAATACATATAATAAGATATAATTATTTATAGTTATATGTTATTATACATATAGTATATATAACTATAAATATTTTTATATAGTTAAACATATAGTTATATATAGATATATTCAATACAAATAGTTATACATAAATATATAATGTTATAAATAAATATATAGATTTACATATATATATACATACTTACAAATATAGTTATATTTAATTATATAGAGTGTTATAAAGTCATACAATTATTTATATATAATTATACAAATATTTATATATGGGCATACAACTTTAACAAATAACTAAAATATGAGCAGCAATGATGTTTAGAGATAGAGAGAGAGAAGAAACACTATATTTCTATAATTTTCCAAATGAGCATAATGTTACTTTGAATGGCCATTTACTATTGCTTCTATAGCAAAGAAATGTTCTGCTAAAGCATCATAAATTTCTCCCATATATCTACATGTCCATAGATATATATATATATATATAGAGGAAAAATATGAAGATTTATACATATCGAGTATTACCATAAAAAATAAAACAACTGAATAAAATAAATAAAAACTCACAATAATATAATATTATGAATAAAAATTATAAAATGATATTATCATTTATTAAATAAAAAAAAATTCACATATAAATACTAAAAGAAACTATAAATACTATTAATCTATATAAATCATCTCATCCTATTATCTCAAGATAAAAAAATATAAAAATACAATATAATTCTCAATAGTTTTGAAATTTTTATTTTTATTTACAACTTATTAATGTTCTTTATAATTAATTTTGCCGTATTTTTATGATATGTTACTATTTTTTTTATTATATTGTATTGATGTTCTTGAAATTATAATAATTTATATTTATTTTATTAAGATATGAAATAATATTTAATAATATATGTTCTGGACTAAAAATTAATTAGTAAATATGTTTATATCATATTAAACTATAAAAGAGTACTCACATAAAAGAGTACTCACATATATTCGCTAGTACTATAAATTAACATTTAATTAATGATACATACATTTTCATAATACTTCTCATATTTTCTTATATTCTTTATTACTATTTATTACAAGATATATTTGCCACAAATTTTGTGAAATATGAAACTTAGATTCAAGCTTGTAGGTTACAACTAATAATTATCGTACTCAACTAATAACTACAACGTTCAACTAACAATTACTACTCATATTTATTAGTTTTTTAAATTGTTTTAGATAAACATATTGCCGCACAGAAAAATTATTGTGTGTTAAAAGATGATGTTATTAACATGGCAGGATAAAGGGTGTCTTAACAAATGTTATCGTAAAGAGAATACTCTTGTATGGCATGAAATTCATCAACGTTACAGCGATACCCAAGCTATTCATAATCTAAAACTGTTAATGGTATAAATTATAGTAATATAAATTTGGTAGAAGTTGAATTGCTAGGGTAATAATAAACTATATTGTTATGGAAAATCATAAATTAAAGTTAATAAAATTTTTTTGTATTGCATGACATTGTGGGGATTATAAACATTAAAATTTTCTAAATATTTGTAATAGTTTTATATCCTCTATCTAAATCAAAAATGTTATATATTTAAAATATTATACTTTTTTTATCTACCTGCCCTTCTCCCAAACTCAAACCAAAATTATTTTTGGCTCGTATATAAGCTATGAGCCTTCATGATTAGAATAGATAAAATTCACGTCCCAACATCTGAACAACATGATAAATGATAGGTCCATGGAAAACGTACCCAACATCTACGAGGATCAGACTCATATTTTTAGTGTTAGAGTACTCATCATCTTTTGATGATCAGTCAACCATGTTGTTGGTTCGGATTATTATTACCATGCTATTTGTTTTTAAAAATATTATATTGATAGTAATTATGTACAAAAAATATTGGTTCATATATTTTATAATATCTTAGCTGAGTATCCATGACACATTGCTATATGTTGATCTTATAATATCAGTATGAAATCATTATTTTAATATTACTAAACTTGATTCAACAAGTCCACTCTCACTGACACAAGAGAGATTATAAGGAATCACACACTAGGAGACATCTAATGAAGGAATATTGAAATTATTAGAAATATAAGTGTTTTATTTCAAGAAACATAAATATGAAGTTATTATGTTTGAGATAATTCTAAGATAAATTTAATTTACAAAATGTTATATACATGGTAAATATAAATCTTTATATATATATCTATACACACACACACACACACACACCATGATAATCTTTGTTAATAATAAGTGCAACCTTAAGAATATAAATGAATCATGTAGGAAAATGATAATAAAGTCTGAAAAAATTAATTAGAATAATTATTTTTATATCATATGTTGACTTACAAGCTTATCACATGCTTACTTGCAAGAATAGTCTTGGCTTACATGAGTGAAAAGTATTGATTATGTGCTTACTATGTGTTCTCATGCATTAATGCCAAGTGCTTAAAAGTGTGTTTGTTATATGATGATGTGTATACCTACCAAGAATTGACTTGACATGTGAAAGATTTGTGTTGGCTTACTAAATGTTGTATCAAAAATTAAAAAACTTGAAATCTTGCCTATAAATAAAAATGATTGGGGGTTCCTAGCACACAACAACACATATCATGAGAATATTTCAACGTGAATTGAGAAACTCTTGCTCAATTATTTTCAATTATATGTGTGGATATTATTGAGTTTTCTAGAAGTTGGTAGAATAGTTCAAACTAATTTAATCGAGTATAATCATTTTAATTTAATTTGACATGCTAAACTATTATTTTATTTATTTTATTTATTTATTTTATGTATTTTATGCATTTTATGCATTTTATGCATTTTATGCATTTTATGCATTTTATGCATTTTATGCATTTTATGCATTTTATGCCTTTAATGCATTTTATGCCTTTTATGCATTTTATGCATTTTATGCCTTTAATGCATTTTATGCCTTTTATGCATTTTATGCATTTTATGCATTTTATGCATTTTATGCATTTTATGCATTTTATGCATTTTATGTATTTTATGGA
Source organism: Sapria himalayana (assembly GCA_029783825.1). Taxonomy (NCBI): domain Eukaryota; kingdom Viridiplantae; phylum Streptophyta; class Magnoliopsida; order Malpighiales; family Rafflesiaceae; genus Sapria; species Sapria himalayana. The sequence goes on along the minus strand of JAREIK010001833.1, from coordinate 36,350 downwards.
TTTTATGTATTTTATGTATTTTATGTATTTTATGTATATTATGTATTTTATGTATTTTATCGACTTTATGTATTTTATGTATTTTATCGAATTTATGTATTTTATGTATTTTATCGATTTTATCGGTTTTATCGGTTTTATCGGATTTATCGGTTTTATCGGGTTTATCGGTTTTATTGGGTTTATCGGTTTTATTGGGTTTATCTGTTTTATCGGTTTTATCGGGTTTATCAGTTCTATCGATTTTATCGATTTTATTGGTTTTATCAGTTTATCGATTTTATCGGTTTTATCTATTTTATCGGTTTTATCGGATTTATCAGTTTTATCCGTTTTATTGGTTTTATCAGTTTGATCGGTTTTATTGGTTTTATCAGTTTTATCGGTTTTATCAGTTTTATCGGTATATCGGTTTTATCGAATTTATCGGATTTATCGATTTTATCAGATTTATCAGTTTTATCAGATTTATCAGTTTTATCGTCTTTATCGGTTTTATCTGTTTTACCATTTTTATCGGTTTTATCTGCTTTATCGGTTTTATCAGGTTTATCGGGGTTTATCGGGGTTTATCGGGTTTTATCCGGTTTTATCTGATTTTATCAGTTTTATCGGTTTTATCGAGTTTATCTATTTTATCTATTTTATTTTATTTTTGATTTAAATCATTACTCATTTTAGAATATTTTTTATAGATATCAAGTCGGCATACCTAAGTATGTATACTAGCTATGTATAAAATACACATGCATATTGATGTATACTATTTTTGTAGATATCAAGTCGGCATACCTAAGTATATATACTGTTTATTTATTGTTTTTGTATAGGGTCACCATCAAAATCCACACAATGATACTGCATTATATCACAAATGCATGAAGCATGTATACGAATAAGTTTATATACGAAATCCAAGCATACCATGTTTATTAAAGTAGAAGTTCGAAACGAAAAAAAATAGAATAAAAACACTTACTCTTCGATTAAGCAATCCAAGATAATCAATGAAAAATATATGTATAAACATCCCTTCAATCAATAACAAATTACAACTTAAACCTCGAATTAATTTTAGTTGAATCATCGTCGAGAGATAGATTTTAGAATGTAGAGGAATTCGGTTTTGTTAGAGATGCGTCAATTCGAGAGAGAGAATGTCTATTTTATAAAAAAATTTATATTTTTAATTATTAAAACATTAAATAAACAATATATACATAAAATACAAAAATATTCATTAATTTTATTTATTATCAAAATTTTTTCAACAAAATTAATGTACGTTTAGCAAGGTACAAATGAAAAAATAAATAACTTACAATTTTTTATTATAATATTAATTAAAAAATAAATATATAAACAAAAAAAATATGCGTTGCCTTAAAAAAATATCGAATAGGTACAAAATTAAGAAACTTCATATAATAAGATATAAATGAAAAGATGATTTCTCGTCTAGCCTTCGCCTAATAGTTATAAAATACTCTTAATGTAAAAAATAATATAAAAATTTATATTTTATGGTTATAACTTTTTAAGAATTCATATTAATTTTTACGAAGATAATATGAAATAATTTTAAACTCATAAAATTCATATAATTTGATATCAATAATAATTTTTAAAATTTAAAAAATTACTTAAAGTGAGAAAAGAATTAAACAAAGTAATATTTATTATTTTAATAAAAACTTAATGTTAAAAGCTAATTGTAAAAATATTACTCAATTGTTTAATTTTTATAAATTCACCAGGATTAAACATCAATGTATTTATTTATTATTATTATTTTCTTTTCTTTTTACTTTATTGAAAAAATTATATTTTTATTATATTTCAAGATTTTCAAAATTTGTATTATTTATTTTTTAAATGGTTTCTATAATCATAAAATTTTTTTAATACTTATAATAATATTAATATTTACTAGTTTATTCGTTAATTTAGATTTTTTGAAAATAGTTTTTATTTTATCATATAATGAATTAATTTACATTTAAATTAGTAGATAATCTAATGTTTGTTAATTTAATTTTTAAAATATCGAAAAAAATTGTTTACTTATTAAATTAATTATTTAATGTTACTATAATTTAAATTATTTAGTTTCTTAATTAAAAATTTTAGAAAATTTTTTGTATAATTTTTTAAATAATTATTACATCATAAAAATAGTTATTTTATTCCTTAGTAATATAATTTTTTAGTATTTTTATATATTTTAAATTAATTATTTATAATATCATTTTTTTATGATTTTACTAGGAGAATGTGTGTTTCAAGGATTGCTCATTTATAGACCAATAACATACATTTAATAAAAAAAATTAAATAAAATATTAAAACAAATAATAAATAAAAAAAATATAATTCAATATTGGCTAGGGAAATACCGTCGCTAAATTACAAATTTTATTAGCTAGAGAAATTCTGTTGCTAAATCCATCGCAAAATTAAGTTTTTTTTTCTCAGAAAATTCCATCGCTAAATCCTTCACTATTATATGTATTTTATTTGCTAGGGATATTCGTTCACTAAATTCATTGATAAAATTTGATTTTTATTAGCTAGGAAAAATTTGTCACTAAATCCGTAGCTAAATCAAGAATTATTTTAGAAAGGAAAAATCTATCGCTAAATCTATCACTAAATCAATGATTTTATTAGCAAATAAAAATCCATTGCCAAATCCATTGCTAAATCCGTCGCTATATCTAGGATTTTATTAGCAAGAGAACATCTGTCACTAAATGAGTCGCTAAATCTAGGATCTTATTAGCAAGAGAATATCTGTCGCTAAATCCATCGCTAAATCTAGGATTTTATTAGCAAGGGAACATCCATCGCTAAAACAAGGATTTTATTAGCAAGGGAAAATCTATCTCTAAATCCATCGCTAAATCATAATTAGTCACTAAATCCCTCGAATTTCTTTAGTAGAATTTTCGAAAAATCTTTCCTCGCTAATCCGTTGCAATTTATTTTTTCATAAATAAATCATCAATCACTTGCTATTCCATAGGTAATCCCTTGCAATTTAACTAAAGATTGATCCCTAGCTAAAATTCCATAGCTAAATCGATATTTTCTTGTAGTGTTATCTATCTGTATATATATTTTATTTATATCTATCATTCTATATGTCTGTCTATCTATCTATCTGTCTGTCTGTCTATTTGTCTATCTCTATATCTATTAATCTATGTATCTATCTGTCTTTCTATCTGTCTATCTAGATATTTATCTATCTATTTATCTATCTATTTATCTATCTATCTATAAATCTGTCTACCTATTATGTAATTATCTACCAATATATCTATATATCTATTTATCAATCTATCAATCTATCATTCAATCAATCAATATATCTATCTATCTATGTGTCTATCGATATTTCTTTCTGTCAATCTCTCTATCTATCTATATGTCTATCTATCTATCTATTAATCTATCTTTCTATCTATCTATATATCTATATATCTATATATCTATCTAATAGTTGATATATCTGTTTATCATTTAGTTTTTCATGCTGGCTATTAATTTATCTATTTGTCTATCTATCTATATATTTGTCTATCTATCTATCTATATATTTGTGTGTCTATCTCTCTATAAATCAATCTATCTATCTATTTATATATATGTCTATATATATATATATATATATATATATATATATATATATATATCTATTTATCTATCTGTCTATCTTTCTATCTATATATCTATGTATCCCTCAATTGATCTATCTATCTATCTATATATCTATCTGTCTATCTTTCTATCTATTTATCTATTTATCTATTTATCTCTCTTTCTATATATATATATCTCTTTTAATCTATCTATGAATATAAATATCAATCTCTCTATCATTTTCTCTAATAATCTCTCTACTTATCTTTATATCTATCTATCTATCTACCTTTATATCTATTTATCTATTATGAATATATCTATATATCTATCTATTTTTAAGTCTATCTATCTTTTTATCTATCTATGTAATTATATTTCTATGTAACTATATATTTATCTATATATCTATCTATCTGCATATCTATCTATCATTCTCCTATCTATCTATTTATCCATCAGTCTATCTATATGTCTATATTTTTTTCTATCTTTCTATCAATCTATATGTCTATATTTCTTTATGTCTATCTTTCTATCTTTTAATTTCTTTATCATTCTGCCAATCTATCTATCTTTATATCTGTCTATATATCTGTCAATCTATCTATATGTGTATCTATCTATATATATGTTTGTCTATTCATCTATCTTTCTATCTTTCTATCTATTTATAAGTCTATCTATCACATTGTCTATCTATATGTAAATCTATTTGTCTATCGTTTTATCTATCTATCTTTTTATTAATTTGACTATTTATCTATCTATCAATTATCTATTTGTCTATTTTCATCTATCTATCAATCTATATATTAATTTATCTATCAATTTGTATATATAATTGTCTATCTATCTATCTATCTATTTTTCTATCCATCTAATTGTCTAACTATCTATTTTTCTATCTATCTGACTGTCTATTTGTCTAATTGTAAGACCTTTTCTCTATCTATCTATCTATATATCTATCTATCTTTCTTTCTTTCTATATCTAAATCTTTTTGTCAATATATCTATATATATATATATGGGAATCTATCTATCAATTAATTAATCTATCTATCTATCTATATATCTATTAATCTTTTAATCTATCTATCAATTTATTTATTAATCAGCCTATTAGTCTATTTATTAATCTTTCTATCAATTTGTCAATCTATCTGTTTATCTATAAATATTTTTATTTTTGTGTATATCTATCTATCTATCTATCTATATGTCTGTCGATCTATTTGTCTATATATCTATCCATCTATCTATTTGTCGATCAGTTTTTCTATATCTCTGTCAATTTGTCAATCAATCAATCTCTATATCATTCTAGTTATCAATAGGTCTATCTATCTATATTTTTATCGGTCTCTCTATCAATCTATCTATTTGTCTATTTTTTTTTTTTTTTCTATCATTTTATGTATCTAATTGTTTGTTTGTCTGTGTGTATATCTACCTACCTACCTAATTATGTGCTTTCCTGACTACTTTCTTATATGTATATCTATTTATTTTTTTTTACTATTTATATATTTATTTATCTATCTATTTATCTAGCTGCCTGTCTATCTATCTGTATATCTATCTATCAATCAATATATCTATTTATCTATTGATAAATTAGTCTATCTATCTGTATATCTACTTGTCTATCTATTTATCTACATACCTACCTATCTATCTACCTTTCTATTTATCTATTTATCTATATATCTATCTATGTGTTTATTTATATGTTTATCAAAATGCCTTTCCACATATCTAAATATCTATTTATTGATTTGACTATCTATTTGTCTATCTTTGTATCTATCTATATATCTGTATGTTTATATTTTTATCTACCTTACTGCCTATCTATCAGTCTAACTATGTGTCTATCTATTTATATATTTGTTTATCTATTTATCTATCTATCTATCTATCAGTCTATCTATCAGTTTATCTATTTGTCTATCTATATATCTATCTATCAATCTTTCTTTTTCTCTATATATTTGTCTATCTAACGATATATCTATATGTGTGTGTGTGTGTGTGTGTGTATTAGTTTTATAATCTATTTATATATCTATCTATCTGTCTGTCTTTCTATATATCTACTTATCTTTCTATCTATCTATCTATCTATCTATCTATTTATCTAAATATCTATATAATAATCTATTTATATATATGACTCTATTTGTCTATCTATCTTTCTATCTTTATATCTATCTCTCTATCTATATTTCTATCTATGTATTTGTTTATCTGTCTATCTACCAATTATATGTCTATCAATTAATCTATCTATCTGCTAATTTTCTATCTATCTATCTTTCTATCTATTTATCTATCTATCTATATGTCTATCAATCAATTATCTATCTATCTATCTATCATCTATCTATCATCTATCTATATTTCTATCTATCAATCTATTTATCTTTCTATCTATTTTTTATTTATTTGTCTATCTATTTGTCTATCTTTCTTTCTTTCTATCTGTCAATATATTATGATATATATCTATAAGAGTATCTATATTTTTATCTATATATTTGACTGTCTATCTATCTATCATTCTATATATCTTTTTATCAATCTATCAATCAATCTGTCCAACAAAATGTCTATCAATGAATCTGTCCAACAAAATATCTATCAATCTATCTATCAAAATATCATTCAATCTATCTATGTAGAAATGTATATATCTATTTATCTATCTATTAATAAATCAATTTATAAATCTATTTATCTATCTACCTTTATGTTTGTTTAATTGTTAGTCTATCTATCAAATTGTGTATTTGCTTATTTGTCAGAATTTTTTTATTTATTTGTCTGTCTTTCTATCTATCTATCTGTCTATCTATCTTTTTATCTATCCATCTATCTATTTATTTGTCTATCTAACTAACTAACTATCTAATTATATATCCATCTATTTATCTATATTTCTATATACTGTCTATCTATCTATCTATGTGTATATTTGTCAGTCTGTCTATCTATATATCTATCTATCTATATGTCTAACTATCTGTCTATGTATTTGATTATCTATATTTCCATCCATCTATCTATCTATTTATCTACCTATCTATCTATTTGTCTGTCTATCTGCCTATCAATTTGTCTATCTATCTATGTATCTATATATCTATCTATCTATCTATGTATCAATATATCTATCTATCTATTTATATGTCTGTCTATCTTTCTATTTATCTTTCTATCTATATGTGTGTCTTTCTATTTACCAATCTTTTCTTTCTATTAAATTTATTTATTTATCTATCTATCTAAGTGTCTATATATCTATTGATCTATGTATCTATTTATCTATCTATCGATCCATCTATATTTCTATTAATCTATCTATCTATCTATTTATGAATCGGTCAATATTTCAATCTATCTATCTCTAACTATAAGTCAATCATCTAGTTTTTTATCAATCTGTCAATTAATCTGACTATCAAAATATCTATCAATCTATCTATCAATATTTATTTTATCTTTTTATCTATTTTTTTTTCAATATATCTATCTAGCTATCTATTTATCTATCTTTCTCTCTCTCTTTCTATCAAACTATTTAAAATTTTGACAATCAACCTATTGTGTATCAATCAATCAATCTATCTATCTTTCTAACTATCTATTTGTCTTATCTATTTGTTTGTTAATCAATTAATTTATCTATTTATCAATCTGTCTATTTATCTTCATATCAATTTATTTGACTAATTAATGTTTATTTCTTTGTTTGTCTATCCATCTATCAAAATGTCTAATAAATGGTCGATCTATAAGTTTATCTATCTATTTATTTATCTACCATTTAATCAATCTATCTTTCTATATTTCTATCAATCTGTCTATCAATCACTCTATCATTCTATCTATCAATATATCAATCAATCTTTCTATCAATCAATATATCTATCTGTCCATCTATCTTTTTATTTATATATCTATCAATCTATGTTTCTTTTTATTTACTTGAAAATCTATCTATCTATCTATTTTTCTGTTTATTTATCTCTCTATATGTATATTTTTATTTTTTTGTCTATCTATCTATCTATATATCTATCTATCTATCTATTAGACTTGTATCTATCCTTCTATTTGTCTATTTGTCTTTTATATATCTATCTATCTATCTGCCTATTTATCTATCTATTTGTCTATCAATCTGTCTATATAACTACTTATGAATCTTCCTAACAATCTTTCTATCTTTTTGTCTATAAATATGTATATCTATCTATTTATCTATTTGTTTATATATCTATCTATCTATCTATTTATTTATATATCTATCTATCTATATGTCTATGTATATGTATATATATGACTATCTATTTGTATATCTCTCTTTCTACCTATCTATTTGTCTATTTATCTATCTATCAATATTTCTAGTTGTTTGTCTTTCTTTTTGGTTATCTATCTGATTATATCTGTCTATCTATCTATATATCAATCTTTTAGTCTTTTATTTGTCTTTATATATATATATATATCTCTCTTTATCTATCTATCAATCATACTATCTGTCTATCTAGATGTCTATCTATTTGTCAATCAATCAATCAATCTATGTATATATATATCTGCCTAATAATCTATATAAATATCTATCTTACTTTCTTTCTATATCTCTATCTATCTATATATCTATCTCTCTATCTATCTATTTGTCTATCAATATGCCTAACAATCTATCTATCAATATATCTATCAATCTGTATGTTAGTATGTCTATCAATCTGTCTTTCATTCTTTCTATCATTTAATCTATTAATTTGTCTATCTTTTTATGTATATATCTATCTATTTTTTAGCTATCTATCTATCTATTATCTATCTATCTAACTGTCTATCTATCTATATATCTATCTATTTGTTTATCAATTTGTCTATCTATCTGTCTATCTATTTATTTATCAAACTATCTATCTATCTATTTGTCTATCTACAAATCTATTTGCCTGTCTATCCGTGTGTTTATTTCTGATTCTGTCTTTTTGCCTATTTGTTTGATTGTTAGTCTTTCATTCTATGTGTCTATTTGTATGTTTGTCTAATGGTTTGTATGCCTACCTACCAGATTGTCTACCTGCTTGACTACATACCTATTAGTCTGTCTATCTATCTATCTATCTATTTTACTATCAATTTGAATTTTAATCAATCGATCTATCTATCTATCTATCTATCTCGTTGTCTATCAATTACCTATCTGTCTATCTAACTATCTACCTGTAGATCTATCTATTTATCTAATTGTCTATCTATTAGTCTATCTATCTACTTATCTACTTATCTATCTACTTATTTATCTATCTTTCTACCAATCTCTCTATATATCTTTTTATGTATGTGTCTATCTTTCAGTCTATCTATCTATCTATATATTTTTTTATATGTTTATTTATTAGTCTATCTATCTATCTACTTGTCTATCTATCAATCTACCTATTTATCGGTCAATCTGACAGTATACTATAAGTATATCTATCTTTCTATCTATTTGTCTATTTATTTGACTATCTATCTATCTATCAATATGAGTTTCTCTCTATTTATCTATCTGTCGAAATATTTGCATATTTTTTCTATCTATCTATAAATCTTTTTTTCTGTATATCTATCTATCTACCTATCTATCTGTTTATCTATATGTCTATTTATCAGCCTATTTATCTTTCTTATTATCTATCTATATATCTATCTATATATCTATCTATCTCTCTATCAATTTTCTATCTATTTGTCTATCTATCTGTCTATCTACATCTGTATTAATCTACCTATCTATTTATCTATCTATCTATATATCAGTTTAATAATCTATATATATATATATATATATATATATATATATCTATCTATCTATATGTCTATCTATTTGTCTAGCTATCTGCCTATCTATTTGTTTATCTAACTACCTATCTATCTATCTATCCATCTATCTGTTTATCATTCTATATATCTATATATCTATATATCTTTCTATGTATCTATCTAAATATATACATTTCTGTCTATCTTAATGTCTATCTATCTATCTATCGGTGTATCTATCTATCTATCTATCTATTTATATATATATATATATATATATAGATATATATATATATATATATCTATATATCAGTATAATAATTTAATATATATTTATATGTTTTCTATCTGTCTAACTATATGACTATATATCTATCTATCTATTTTTCTAACTATATATCTATCTTTCTATCTGTTTATCTAACTATTTATCTTTCTATCTTTCTATTCATCTCTCTTTCTATCTATCTATATATCTATCTATCTATCTATCTTTTTTTCTTCCTATCTATTTGACTAAAAATATTCTTTATATAATTATCTATCTATCTTTATGTCTATGTATCTATTTATCTATCCATTAATATATCTATCTAATAATTTCTCGATCTATCTATTTATATTTCTATGAATCTATCTAAATATCTATCTGTCTGTCTGTCTATCTATCAATAAATGAATATATCTATCTATCTATCTATGACTTTGTATAACAAACTATATATCAATCTATTTATCATTTTTTCTTTCAATCTGTGTATCTATCTGTGTATCAATCAATCTATCTATCAATCGATCGATCGATCGATAGATCGATCTATCTTTTTCTATATGTCTGTCTATCTATCAAACTATCATCTATCATTCTTTTTATCTGTCTCTCCATCTGTCTATCAATCTATCTATCTTTGTATCTATCTTTCTATCTTTTTATTTTTTTTATCTAACTGTCTATCTATTTATCTCTCTATCTTTCTATATTTATGTATATCTATCTATCTATTTTTTAATCTATCAATCTATCTATAAATCTGTCTATCTATATGTCTATCTATCTATCTATCTATCTAACTTTGTATATATATATATATATCTGTCTATTTTTTTGGATATCGATTTAATACTATTTGTTTATATATATGTCTATCTATCTATCTATCTATCTATATCTCTGTCTATATATCTATCTATATATATCTTTATCTATTTATCTATCTATAAGTCTATCTATATCGGTATCTATATATCAGTCTAATAATCGATTTATATATCTATCTATCTATCTGTTTATCTATCTATCTCTCTATCTATCTATCCCACTATTTATTTATTTATTTATCTATCTATCTATATATTTATATATCTATCTTTTTGTCTATCAATTTGTCTATCTACATGTCTATCTACATGTCTATCAATCTATCTATTATTATTTCTATCTATCTATATATCTATTTGTCTTTCTATCTTTCTATCTATTTGTCTATCTATCTATCTATCTATCTGTCTATTTGTCTATCTGTTTGATTATTTGTATTTTTTTTTCATTATATGTGTCTATTTGTTTGCTTGTCTATCTATCTATCTATCTATCTACATGCCTACATTATTGTCTACATACTTGACTGCTTGCTTATCTATCTAACTACGTATCTATCTATCTATTTATCTTACAATATATTTGTATATTTATCTATATGTCCATCTTTTTATCTATCTGTTTGTCTATCTATCTATTTTTATATCTATCTATTTGTTTCTCTTTCTGTTTCTCTATCTGTCTGTCTATCTATCTATCTACTTGTATATCTAATTGTCTATATTTCGGTCTATATATCTTTCTATCAATTTTTCTTTCTATCTCTATATCTATCTATCTAAATATCTATATGTTTATCTTTCTATCTATCTATCTACTTATCTACTTGTCTATCTATCTATCTATAAATTTTTTCTATATATTTATCTGACTATCTAACTACCTATCTATTTGTCTATCTATCTGTCTATCTATCTATATGTATATCTATCAATCTTTTTTTACTTATATGTCTATCTATCTATATGTTTGTCTATTTATAAATCTATCTGTCTATTTTTTATTTAATTGTCTATCTATCAGTCTATCTATCTATCTACTTGTCTATCTATCTATCTATATATCTGTCTATATATTTTGTTATTTATTTGTCTATCTATCACTGTATCTATCTGTCTATATATATATATATATATATATATATATATATATATATATATATATATATATATATATATATATATATATATCAATATATCTATATATGTATCTAAATGTTTGTCTTTCTATCTATCTATTTATCTACATGTCTATTTATCTGTCTATCTATTTATATATCTATATCTGTCTTTCTGAATACATATCTATCTGTCTATCTATCTATCTATCCATTTCTCTATCTATCTATATATCTAACATTCTATCTACTAGTCTATCTATCTATCTATTTGTCTATCAAAATGTCTCTGATTCTATATATCATCGATCTATAAATTTGTTTGTCGATATGTCTATCAATCTATCTATCATTCTACCTATCAATCTGTCTCAATATTTATCTATCTATCTCTCTATCTATCTATCTATCTATATATATCTATCTATTTGTCTATCTGCCTATCCATTAGTCTGTCTATCTCTCATCTATCTTTCTATCTATCTATTTGTATATATGTTTGTTAGTTTGTATGATTATCTGTCATTTTATGAGTCTAATTATTTGTTTGTCGATCTGTCTATCTGCATACCTACCTGATTATTTCTCTGACTGACAGCTTACCTACATGTCTGCCTCTCTATCCATTATAAGAAAATATCTATTTAACTAGAGAAATTTAGCTATGGAAACATTCCTAGCTAATTAGCTATGAATTAGCTAGGGATTAGCTAGCGAATAACAAGATATTTTTAATTTTTCATTAAATTAAAATTTTTTGTCACTAATATTGTCATAGATTTGCATGCAAAGAAAAGTAGGAATTTTAACAATGTATTTAGCAATGAATTTTCCCTAATTAATTAGAATGAGACAAAATTTATCACTAAATAATTATCTGGATTTTAAAAATTTTATATATAATTACAATCAATTATTCCTTAAATGTTTATTTTCTCAAAATATATGCATTTAGCTCGAGATTTTTCCCTAGCTATTTGTGCTGGTGATAATTTCTGTCATTAATCTTTAATGGATTACTTTTTTTTAATATATTATTTGTTTTAATATTTTATATAATTTTGTATATTAAAGGTTTGTCATGATCTATTGTTGAGTGATCCTTGAAAGATACATTCTTCTTATAAATTATAAAAATAGGATATTATAAATAAATAAATTATAAAAATCTTTAAATAATAAAAAAAATGTATATTAATAAAGACTAAAATAACTTTTTTTTGATTATAAAATATTTAAAAAATTATCCAAAATATTTTTCTGAAATATTTAATTATGTTATTTTAATATTAGTATTAAAAACAATAAATAATTTATTATATAATTATAATAATTTTAAAGATAATTTTTTTAGTAAATAAACAAAAATTAAAATTACTACTAATAAAAGCTAAAATAAATATTTGTATGATAAAATAAAAAAATTTATAAAAATATCTAAATTAACAAATAAACAAGTAAATATATATATTATTTAAAGTAAAAACATACATATTTTTATGCTTATAAGAATCTTTTTAAAAAATAATTACTAAAAAATTTGAAAATTTTGAATTATAAAATAAAATTTTAATATTTTCATAAATTTTTTTAAAAAATAAATTGATATTTAAAGATTAATACATAGATGTTTTAATTACATCAAAAAAAAGTTTGATAATTTTAAAAATAAATATCTCAATGTGATTATTAAAAGAACACTTCAAGTATTTTTTTAGGGGTTCAACAAAGTTATTTAAATATTACTAAAGATACTTTTTGCTCATAAAAAACTTATATTTATTTTAGCCCTATAAACACTTTTGAAATTTACTACCAAACTGACACTAAGTTAATTTGAAAAAAATTTTATTTTTTGCCCCTACTGAAATTTAAAGAATTAAATAATTGAGTATGATTTTTAGTATTAACTTTTAATACTCCATTTTTATTAAAATAATAAATATAACTTTTTTTAATTATCTTTTCACTTTAAATAATTTTTAGAATTTTATAAATTATAAATTATATCAAAAAATGCAAATATGTAAATATGTAAATATGTGAATATGTAAATATATGTAAATATGTCAATATATGTAATTATGTGAATATGTGTGTGTGTATGAAAATATGTATATATATATATACATATACATATCTAAATGTATAAATATATACATATATAAATATATAAATACAAAAATATATAAATACACAAATACATAAATACATAAATACATAAATAGGTAAATATATAAATTTTGATATAAAATTTAGAAATACATTATAAAACATAATCAAAAATCTGATATAAAATTTATAATGGTATATATTCAAACCTTTCACAAGCCCATATCCTATTATGGGTGAAATACATTAAAAAACCCAATGTTTGCACTCCCCAGCTGAGAGCATTAGCACCCATTCGATTGTAGTAATCGTGTAGAGAAAATTTACCATTCATCATCATTCTCCGCCATCAGCATCCATCACCATTGTCGTCATTGTCATCCTCCATCATCATCCACCATTATTGTCCATCATCTTCATCCACCATCATCGTGAAGAAGTATAAGCTATGAGGTTGGCTTATATTTCTCATCTTCTAACTATAAATTGTGTTGGTTTATTTTTTTCATACGCTTCTTCTTCTTATCGATTGATGATGTAGACGAATCCTTTGGAAGATTCTCAGTAGGCTTCTTCTCTGCCTGTCATCTAGGAATTATTTATTTTATATTGATTCTGTATTTTTTTAATACCTTATTCCTACATTATCACTATTTCTAGTTGGTATTTATTTTTGATTCTCATTTGGATTATAGTGTTTGATCACATATCAATGTTTAGTTTGATAGGTAATTGGCATGGCAGTTACACTATCATCAGTAATATAATGTTTTTTAGAGAGAAAGTGTCCCTCTTATTCTAGGTTCATTTTTTCTCCTTAAAAATTCTTGAAATGTTGACATGTCATGTATATAACCATAATAAATAATATGCAATTCTATTCATAAAATATATGGGCTTTGTCGAAATGTTCTGGCATGAAAAAAATTATAATTTACCATATTCCACATAATAAAAATGAATACAATCACATTCAATAATTTATGAACAAATTAAACACAATTGCAAGTCTTCCACAATATCCTTGAACATGTGTTCAAACATATTTTTTAGAACATTTAGAATGGTATATCATTTATGGTTCACAAATTATATGTGATTTGTGAAAATAAAATGGTTTGAAAACTAACAAAATATACCATAATTCACATAATTTACAATAGCCATTTCCATTCAATATTTGATAATGAAATTAAATCCAATTGCATATGGTGGAAGATCATGATGTTTTTTTTCTTGAATTATGAAAAAGACCTCAGGATTAAATGTGCCCTCTAATTTAACTATTTTCTAAAAAATATTCTTTATCAAATTTTCACTATCACTTCAAATTATAGTAAATATATCGAAACACAAAAAATATTAGTTTCTAACAACTAAAAACAATCCTATATAAGTTCAAAGTGTTTTCAAGAAACAAATCAAACATAATGTGTTTTTTGATATTAATCCTACAAAAAACCAATTCAAACATCATTGGTCTTATTTCAATCAATAGGAAAATAAGAAGTAGTTTTTTTTTGTTATTTATGGATTAATAAATTATTTTTTTAAAAAAATAGGCTTTCTTTTTTAAAATTCTTGTGTTAAAACAAATTAAATAAAACCATAACTCAATTTGATAACAAATAAAATCACAATAATATTTATCAAGCTCGACATAATATATAGTTCAAGTCTATTATTGCACTTTTATATAATAAGCATTTCTTATAGTATTAAACATACAAAATACATGGTAAATATGAAGATTTATAAGAATATGTCTAAATAATCCAATATATCGATGTTTTTTGAAATGGAACTAAATCTAGCTAACTATTGAATAAATGGACTTGTAATATTCAATTTTGTCTTGATTGTTTGTTTAATTTAGATAGTTCATATTTGAAAAGAAACCATTTGTGTCACTGAAATACTTATAAAAAAATTAATAAAAATAACTATTTTGACAATCACACATTTAACTATAATTATAATTAAAATTTATAACAACATATATATAATTATATGTTTAACTATATATCTATAACTATTTATTATTATTTGTATAACTATATAAAACTCTTTATAACTATATGTAATTATATTTGTATCTATGTAAACTATTTTTATAACTATAATTATAACTATATATAACTATTTTTTTAACTATATAATAATTTATAACTATAAGTATAATTCTACATAACTATATTTCTAACAAAATATACTATATGTATAATAATATATAACTATATATAATTGTATTTTACGATATTTATAACTAAAAAAATGTTTTATATAACTCATCTTACACCACATACATATGTATAACTATATGTATAATTAAATATAATTATATATAACTCTATTTATAACTAAATATACTAGAGGTATAAGAACATATAACTATAAATAATTATCTTTTACTATATGTATAACTATAAAAATATTATACATAACTATATTTAAATATATAATTTACAACATATATTTAATATATATATTTATATATTAGTATATAAAAATGTATTTAACTATATCTATACCTATACATCACAATATGTATAAATATATAAAATTATATGAAAAAATATATATACCTACATGTATAAATATAAGTATAACTATATCTGTAACTATATGTATAACCACATGTAACTATATTTATAATTAAATGTATAACAACATACAACATTATGTTTAATTATATGTGTATACCTATTTATAAATATTTGTATAACTATATAAAATTTTATATAATTAAATATAACTATATTTGTAAGTATGTATACATATATGTTAGTCTATATATCTGTTTATAACTTTGTATACATTTATCTATAACTACTTATAACTACTTGGATGAATATATCTATATATAACTATATGTTTAATTATATATAACTACTTTATGACTATATATACTATATGTATAATAACATATAACTATATATATTTGTATTTAATTATATGTACAACTATAAAAACTTTATATATAATTATATGCATAATAAATATATTTAAAACTATATAAAACTATATGTTTTACCAATTCTATTTTTATAAATAAATGGATAACAACATATAGCTATATATAACTTTTTAAAACTATATTTATAACTAAATATTACTATGTATAATTATATGTAACTATATGTATAACTATATTTATAACAGTGTATGATGACTATATATAACTATGTGTTTAATTATTATTACCAGAAAAATATTTTACCAATCAAATTTTATTAATAGATTTAATCCATTAATAACTACGGACATAATACCATCAATATTTCAATATGGAGTTTCCCAACTAATTTAATAATGGGTTACCATATTGTATTTTTTAAATGATAAGATTAAACTATTTTGATTATCACTAGATCCAACAAATAATTATCAATGGATTTACAATAAAATTTTGGTATAGATTAAATTCTATTTATAAATTTTGCTGGGTGCTGAAGTTAGGTTATTAGAAATGGTATATATCTTGTTAAACATTAGCTAGGAATTTTCCACACAAATTGGTGCAGTCAAAATATCTATCAAAACAAAATATAACCCACACACTAATCATTTTTTATTAATTTTTTGTTAATTTTTCAGCACTATATTTATTTTGTAGACATCCATAACAAACTACATGCATTCACTATCCACACTACATCAAAAAGCATGACACACTACATGCATATAATTGCTCACTACCTCTCCACACATGCATCCACTGTGCACACTGTCACAAAGCTCATACCACACAACCACCTGATTTATGCAGCATAAATGTTAATAGTGGTGTTAAGCTATGTGGAATGTTGTGAACCTTTAACCGGTGATGCTGACAATAGACAATATATATAAATATTTGGTAGTGACAAAGATAGTTCCAATTTATTATTGATGTGAAAAATAACTTTCTTTGCTGTTTCTTGAAGATTTTGGCCATAGTGTGGCCATTCAAAGTGTGATGATGTGATTCTTGTAATCATGAACCAAATAGTGATCCATGTCGATAGTGTCCACATCAGTTGGCACAATAAAGTGCTGGTATTTTGGTATGACGCTAGTATTGCTTTGGTACATTAGTATTTTGTGTGATTAAAATTGCATTAAACTTTCATTTTAAAAATCATTGCATAAAAATATCATGAATTGTGTTTTTATCTTTATATCATTATTAGTCTTCAATTTGAGAGAAGCAAATCAGAATGGTATTTGGTCAATCATTTGTGCCATGGTTCAAATATAGGGTTACTCCTAATGACCTAACCTGATCTAGAAGCTTATTTGCGTAAGATTTCCACCTCACATTGGTCTTCGTCTTCGTGATGCCTTTTCCTTTCCACTCAACATGTCTTCCACTTCTTGTTAGATTTTTGTTTTTGTTGTTTTGTTGTAACTGCCTTTTGAAGCATGGAGATTGGAACAATCATCTGCCTCGGAGAGATGACAAATCAATCTTCTTAATCATGTTATTAATTCTATTTGATTTCAATTTAACGTGCTATAATGTTGTGAATTGAAATATTATAAACTTTTTTTATAAATAGAGAATGCAATTTGTGTAGAGCACTAGAAGTTCAGTGGACCAAATGCATTGCTTTGGTGATGTAGTTGGCCACCATCAAGATTCTGGTCTTGCATGCTATGCTCTGATTGTTTGTTTTTTAAAAGATGCAAGCTGTATGAAAGATATTTTTTAAATGATTATGGTACTACATGCTAGGCTCTGATTGTTTATTTTTTAAAATATTAAAGCTATTGCAATTAATGCAAGTTATTTTTTTATAGGATTCTGGTATTGCATGCTAGGCTCTGGACTTGTAATATTCAATTTTGTTTTGATTGTTTGTAAAATTTTATGGTTCATATTTGAAAAGAACCCAATTTTTCCACTGATATTGTGGCAAAAAATTAACAAAAGTATGTTTTTTTTCTAGTGCAGCAAGAATGATGCTTTTCCTTGAGCTTTGGATGATTATTTGAATGCTTCATTTTATTGTCTTCTTGTTTTCTTTTTCAATTATTGAATGGATTCCTCAAAGGATGCCACATTTGATAATGGTTTCTAGATATGTGAGTTAAAGGCATCTCTATCAAGCAGTGAATAATAGATCATTACTAAATGTGCAATTTCTATCATTTCAGAGGTGCCTAATGTCATTCCTCCCTTGCACTATGATTTTATGATATCTGATATATTCGTTTCTAGTGATCTCGTTGGTAATGAATCTGATGTTATGTCTAGGGAGCTCCTAGTTTCTGTTAAAGTTTTTTTGGTCATCAATCTAGCTAAGCTGTCTATTTGCTAGGGTTGCAAGGGAATCTTTCGTGGCAATAGCACATGTATAGGTTACTTTTGATAAATTGACTTTTTTTTCTGTTTTTTTTCCGAGTGATGTAAGAAGATTATTATTCTTCATTGTGCTCAATTTGGAATGGGTATTACTCCCATACATAAGCCTGTGTAGTATTGCTCCATGTTTCATACATTAGTCATTCTATGCTTTTCTATGTTGGAGAAATAATGAGAATGAGTTTTATGCTTATTGTTCCAAATAATTCCATTTATAATGTTTTGAAAATAATTGATCTATATAAACTATGGTGAAATGAGTAACAATAGATATAGTATAAAAGAATTGAAGCATCCTAATAGCAAGAGTTTTCTATAGAATATTTATACATAGTCAAATATACTTTTGTATATATGTGCATTTATATTATTGAGCAATTGCAGTTCAATAGTTGTGATTTTAAGATATAGAAGAAGAAAGAACAACAAAACCAACTACGTCAAAAACAAAAATGAAAATATAAATGAGAAATAACGTGGTTCACTAGTCACTTAGTACGACTAGCTACATCCACTAGAAAATGCTTATGCATTACAGATTAAACCAAATTAAAAGTCTTACAGAATGTGTAGTGCACAAATGGTCATGATAAATCACGAAGAGAGAGAAAGAGAGAGAAGATGAATAGTTCTAGATCATGAAAATTGTAACCCAATAATATAAAATACAAAATATTTTATATTAAAATATTCTCAGTTCAATTAACTAGAGTGGGTAGGATCATCAGACATGTCAGGCACTACTCCAAAAATTTCGGCCCACTGATCGGTCAGCAAGAGTTTCGTTATTGTACTACTACTACATCCTCGGCCTTTTAATATTTTCTTTCATGCACTTAAATGAAAATATTAAAATAGAAACATTTGGTAATACAAATAGATTATCAAAAAATATTATATATACATAATATATATTATGGTATATATATTTTTCTGTATATATAACTATACATATATGCTGATGTATGTATGTACACACACATGTATATATATATTTGTACATATATACTATTGTATTATATATAAGGTATAAGTTGTATTGCATAATTTTACAGAATATAATCTTGTTTTCTATAGAATATATGTACATATATACTATAGTATGTATGTATATATATATACTACATTAGTATATATTTATCAAAATAAAACCTTTTTTATTTATTTTTGTTGATTTGATTGATTGGTTTAATTTTCGTACTGATATGGTACCAAAATTTTCTCCATACGAAGCTTGTAGAAGAGAATGGATTTTTCACTAGACATGATGCGTCACGACTGGGACAGCTTTTACGCAATAGAAAGATGGTGATCAGAGTATATGGGGGAGAGAAAGTAATGTAAATTTCATGAACAGATTATAATTTATACACTATCGTTAGATACATTGGTGAAGAAGAATATGTAATAAAATTTTAAAATGTTTTTGTTTTAACTATGTTGCATATTGTATCAAAATAATTTATTAATTGTTTTTTTTAATTATAAATAATCTTTTATAGGTTATGTTTTTTTCAGTTTAAAATAAAATTTATAAAATATGTAATTAAATTTTTTGCAAAAAAAAATAATTTAGTGAAAATATTTTTGGAATAAAAATAGTTAGGGATGTTTACCTCGAAATTTAGCTAGGGGCATTTCTATGGCTCTAAATTATGATAAAAATTAGCTTAGGAAAATAAATTTAGCTAGAGAATTTTCTGTCATTAAGTTTTTGCTAGGGAATTTTTTCCTCATTAATATTTTACCACAAGCACTTTAACTTGGGAAAACTTCCATCATAAATCAATCGTTATTATATTTTAGTGATAGAGAAAA
Source organism: Sapria himalayana (assembly GCA_029783825.1). Taxonomy (NCBI): domain Eukaryota; kingdom Viridiplantae; phylum Streptophyta; class Magnoliopsida; order Malpighiales; family Rafflesiaceae; genus Sapria; species Sapria himalayana. The sequence goes on along the minus strand of JAREIK010001833.1, from coordinate 15,368 downwards.
CCCATTTAGCTAGGGATATTTGCCTAGCTATTTGGAATTTTTGTTATAGTGTTCTATCTATTTTATTGTCTATTTGTAAAACTAACTGTCTGTATATCTTTCTATCTGTGTATGTATCTGATAATTTATATATCTATCTATTTATTTTTTGGCTATCTATTTGTCTATATTTTAGTCTATCTATCTATCTATCTATCGATCTACTTGTCCATCTATCTATCTATATCTATCTAGATATCTTTCCATCTATCTATATATCTATCTATCTATCTATCTATCTATATATGTGTCTATATGTTTATCTATATATCTATCTAATTAATTATTTACTTGTCTATCTATTTATCTATCTATATATTTATCTATATAACTACCTACCTATCTATCTATCTGCCTATCTGTCTATCTAACAACCTATCTATCTATCTAATGATCTATCTATATATCTATCTATCAATCTATATAACTATCTTTCTATCTATTTGTATATCTATTTGTCTATCTATCTATATATCTGTGCATCTATTTATTTATTTATCTATCTATATATCTATCTATCTGTGTGTGTGTGTGTGTGTCTATCTATATATCTATCTATCTATCTATATTTCTGTCTATCTATCTATCTTTCTATCAATCTGTCTATTGATCTATCTATCTATATGTCAATTTATCATTCAATCTATCTTTATTTCTTTCTATATATATATTTATCTACTATCTGTCTATCGAACTGTCTATCTATATGTCTATCTATCAATCAATCTATCTATATATCAGTTTAATAATTTGTTTATATATATATCTCTATATTTGTCTATATATCTATCTTTCTAAACTTCTATCTATCTATATATCTATCTGTATACCTATTTGTCTATCAATCAACCTATCAATCTATCTATAAAATTTTTCTATCATTCTATTTATCAATATATCTATATATTAATCAATTTTCTCTTTATCTATTTATCTATCTAACTTTGTGTATGTCTATCAATTTGTCTATCTATATGTCTATCAATATTTCTATCAAACTATCTATTTATCTTTCTATCTATCAATGTGTCTATTTATCTATCTATCTATATATCTATTTTTCTATCTATCTATATCTCTATCAAAATATCTATTTGTCTATATGTTTGTCTGTTTGTCTATTTTTATATTATTTTATGTGTCGATTTGTTTATTTTTATATCTATAAGTCTACCTACCTGCATAATTGTCTACCTATCTTACTACTTTCCTATCTGTCTATCTATTTATCTGTTTTATTGTATATTTGTCTATCTATATGTCTGTCTATATGTATATCTAATTTGAATCTATATATATGTATATCTATTTATCTATATATATATTTATCAATTTATCTATCTATTTATCAGTCTATCTATATGTCTATCGACTTGGTTATCTATTAATCGACCTATCAAACTTTCTAAGAATCTATCTATAAATATGTATATCAATCTATCTATTTTTCTATCTATCAAACTGTCTGTCTATTTATTTATCTATCTCTCTATCTTTCTATCTATATGTCTACCTATTTGTCTATCTATCTATTAGTCTATCCATTTTTATATCTATTTGTCTATCATTCTCATATCAAACTATCTATCTATCTATTTATATATCAATTTATCTATCTGCCTATCTATTAACTTATCTATCTATCTATTTGTCTATCTTTTGTTAGATTGTATGATTGTCTATCATTCTATGTTTCTATTTTTTTGTTGGTTTGTTTAGCAATCTCCATACATGCGTGATTGTCTACCTGCCTAATAGCTTGCATGTCTTTCTGTCTAGCTTTCTGTCTGTCTATCTATATATCTGTCTATCTATATATCTATTTATCTATAAGTTTATTTGTTATTTATTTATCTATCTGCCTAAATATCAATTTATCTATATGTTTAACTAATTGTCTATGTGTGTGTATGTATATATATATATATATATATCAATCTATATATCTTTCTATCTAATAGTATATCTATATGTCTATCTATAAATCTATCTATATGTTTATATATCTGTCTATCTATTTATTTATCAACTTGTCTATCCATCTTTCTATCTATGTATCTATATAACTATCTATCTATTTACCTGTCTATCTATATGTCTATCTAACAACTTATCTATCTATCTATCTTTCTATCTATCTATCTATCTTTCTATATGTATATCTATCTTTCTATTTATTTTTATTTACCTATTTATCTGTCTATATATCTATCTATCTGTCTATCTATCTATTTATCTCTCTATCTATCCATCTATCTATATATCTATATGTCTATCTATATTTCTATCAATCAATTAATCAATCAATCTATCTGTCTATTGATTTGTCTATCTATATGTCTATTTATCAGTCTATCTATCTATATTTCTATATATATATATATATATATATATATCTATCTATATGACTCTTTATCTACCGATCTATCTATCTAGCTATATACTAGTCTAATAATATATTTATATATCTATTTATCTATCAGTCTATCTATTTGTCTATCTAAATGTTTATCTATCTATCTTTATATTTATCAATCAATCAATCAGACTATCTATCTATCTATTAATCTATCTATTAATCTATATATCAATCTATCTATTTATCTATCTATCAATATATCTATTAATTTGTCTATCAATATGTATATCAATCAATCTATCAATTTGTATATCATTCTATTTATCAACCTGTGTATCTATCTATTAATCTTTCTTTTTCTATATTTGTCTATCTATCTATCAGTTTATTTATCTATCAATTTTTCTATCTATATGTCTATCAATCACTCTATGAAATTATCTATATATCTATCTTTCTATGTATCTATCTATCTGTCTGTCTGTCTGTCTATATATATATATATATATCTGTCTGTCTGTCTATATATCTATTTGTCTATATGTTTGTCTATTTGTCTATTTGTCTATTTTTCTATTTTTCTATCATTTTATATGTATATTTGTTTGTTTGTATTTCTCTATGTCTGCCTACCAACTTGATTGTCTCTTTGACTGAATACTTGCTAGTCTGTCTTTCTTTATATCATTCTATCTATTTTACTATCTATTTGTATGTTTATCTGTTTGTCTATCTGTATAACTATCTATTTGTCTATATTGCTATTAGTCAATCTGTATATCTATATAACTAGCTATCTATTTATCTATCTATTTATCTATCTATCTATTAGTCTATGTATCAATCTATTTATCTATTTATCTACTTGTCTATTTATGTATCTATATTATATATCTATCTTTCTTTCTTTATATCAATATCTCGATCTATAAATCTATCTATTTGTCTATTGATTTATCTATCTATCTTTATATTTATCTATCAATCTATTTATTTAACTATCTAATTTTTTTCCTATCTACTTGTCTATCTAACTATCTATCTATTTGTCTATCTATCTTCTTTCTATCTGTCTATCTAAATGTATATCAATCTGTATATCTATATGTCGATCTATAAATCTCTCTATTAGTCTAATAATTTGTTGATTTATCTATCTATCTATTTGTCTATCTATCTATCTATTTATTAAACAATCTAACTATCTATCTATCAATTTGTTAATCACTCTATCTATCAATCTTTCTTTCAACCCATCAATCTATTTGTCTAAATATTTGTCTATCTATTTGTCTATCAATTTGTCTATCAATCAATCAATCTATCTGTCTATTTATCTATCTATGTATTTGTCTTTCTATTTGTCTATATGTCTATCTATCTATTTATTTGACTATCTGGCTATCTATTTGTCTAGCTATCTACATAAACATATCTCTATATATCTATCTATCTTTTTTTCAATATAATAGTCTATCTATTTGTCTATCTATCTATTTTTCTATTTTTTTATTTAAATGTCTATGTATCTATCTATCTATGTATAAATGTGTCTATCTATCATTTTTTCAATCTATCTATCATTATGTCTATCTATCAATCTATATTTCTATGTATCTATCTAACTATATTATTATCTATTTATCTATCTATCTATCTATTTGCCTATCTATATGTTTGTCTATCTATATATCTATCTATCTATTTGTGTGTGTGTGTGTGTGTGTGTGTTTATATATATATATATATATATATATATCTTTCTATCTGTCTATCTATCTGTCTATTTATTTATCTATATATCTATGTGTTTGTCTATATATTTATCTTTCGATCTTTCTATCTATTTGTCTATCTTTTTGTATATCTTTCTATCTTTTAATCTATCTATTAATCAATATATCTTTATGTTTATCAATCTATCTATAAACCTGTCTATCAAACTATATATTAATTTATATATAAATCTATCTATCTATATACTAATCAATCTATCAATTTGTCTATCTATCTAGTTTCTTTTTGTATGTCTATCTGTTTATCTATCTATTTTTCTATCTATCTATCTATTTGTCTATCTCTCTATTTATTTTCTGTCTATCTATCTTTCTATCTATCTATTAATTTATCTATTGATAAATCTATCATTTTGTGTCTCAATCTATCCGTGTGTGTGTGTGTGTCTATTTATCTCTTTATCAATCATTCTATCAATCATTCTATCATCTATATATCTTTCTATCTGTCTATCTATCTGTCTGTTTATCTATTTATCAATCTTTCTATCTATCTATTTATTTATCTGTCTGTCAGTCTATTTGTCTATCTATTATTCTTTCTATCTATCTTTTTGTCTATATATCAATTTATATATGAATCAATCTTTTTATCTATCTATCAATCTATGTATCAAATAGTTTATCAATCTATCTATCAAACTATCTATAATATATCTATCAATCTTTTATCAATCCATCTATCTATCAGTATATATATCTGTCTATCAATCTCTTTATCAATCTATCTATTTATCTATATATGTTTTTGTCTTTTTATCTTTCTATTTATTTGTCTATCTATCTATATATCTATCTATATTTTTATATATCTATCTATTTATCTATCTGTCTATCTATATATCAATCTATCTACCTACCTACCTATTTGTTTATCTGTATATCTATATCTCTATCTTTATATCTATCATTCTGTATATCTATCTATCTATATTTATATTGATTTATTAGTTTATCTATTTGTATATCTATATGTCTATTTATCGATCTCTTATTTATCTTTATATTTGTCTAACTATCTATCTATCTGTCTGTCTGTCTATCTATATATCTATCTATCTCTCTATCTATATGTATGTCTATCTATCTACCTATCTATCTATCTATCTATCTACTTATCAATCTTTTTATCTATCTCAATCTTTCTATAAATCTATCTATCCAACTGTCTATGTATTTGTGTATCTACCTATCCATCTATTAGTCTATATATAAATCTATCTAACTATCTATCATTTTATTTGTCTATCTAATAATATATCTATCTCTCTTTCTCTATATTTGTCTAATTTTCTATATGTGATTCTATTAGACTTTCTATCTATCTATCTATTTGTATACTTTTCTTTGTGTATATATATATATATATATATATATATATATATCTATCTATCTATCTATCTCTCTATGTGTATGTATGTCTATTTATTTATTTATTTATTTATCTATCTATCTATCTAACTTTGGATTTGTCTATCTATATGTTTATTTATCAGTCTATATATATATATATATATATATATATATATATATATATATATATATCTATCTATCTATATATATGTATATCTATTTGTCTATCTATATGTCTATCTATCTACCTATCTATTTATCTTTCTATCTATATAGCTATATATCAATCTAATAATATATTTATATATCTATCTATCTACCAGTCTATCTATTTGTCTATTTAAATGTCTATGTATCTATTTATCTTTCTTTTTGTCTATCTATCTATCTTTTAATCTATCTATTTATCAATATATCAATCTATCTATTTATCTATTTATCTATTTATCAATATATCTATCAATCTGTCTATTAATATGTATATCAATCTATTTATCAATTTGTATCTCATTCTATTTATCAACCTGTCTATCTATCTATCTATCTTCCTATTTATTTATTTGTCTATCTATCAGTTTATTTATCTATCAATTTTTCTATCTAACAGTCAATCAATATGTCTATCAAATTATCTATATTTCTATCTATCTATCTATCTATCAATCTATCTGTCTATATATCTATATATCTATTTGTCTATAAGTTTGTCTGTTTGTCTATTTGTGTATTTGTCTATTTTTCTTTCAATTTATGAGTATAATTGTTTGTTTGTCTATCTTTATGCATGCCTACCAACTTGATTGTCTCCCTTGCTGAATACTTACTAGTCTATCTGTCTATATATCAATCTATCTATTTTACTATTTATTTGTCGTTTTATGTGTTTGTCTATCTATCTAACAAACTATTTGTTTATCTTGCTATCTATCTATCTGTATATCTATATAACTAGTTATCTACTTATCTTTCTATCTATCTATCTATTAGTCTATCTATCTACTTGCCTATTTATGTATCTATTTATATATCTATCTATATTTCTTTCTTTATATCAATATCTTGATCTATCTATCTATATATTTGTCTATCTATTTATCTATATATATATATATATATATCAATCTATTTATTTAACTATCTAATTTTTTTCCTATCTACTTGTCTATCTAACTATCAATCTATTTCTCTATCTTCTATCTTTCTATCTATCTAAATGTATATCAATCAATATATCTATCTATCTAACTATAAATCTCTCTATCTATCTAATAATTTGGTGATTTATATATCTATCTATTTGTCTATCTATCTATCTATTTATCAAAAAATCTAACTATATATCTATCAATTTGTCAATCAATATATCTACCAATCTTTTATTGAAACCATCTATCTAATTTTCTAAATATTTGTTTATCTATTTGTCTATCAATCTATCTATCAATCTATCTTTTTATCTATCTATGTATTTGTCTTTCTATTGGTCTATATGTCTATCTATCTATTTATATATTTGTCTATCTATCTTTCTACATATTTGTCTATCTATCTACATATCTATATATCTATAAATCTATCTATCTTTTTTTCAATCAATCAATCTATCTATTTTTTTATTTAAATGTCAATCTATATATCTATCTATCTATCTATCTATGTGTCTATCTATCTATTTGTCTATCTGTCTATCATTATGTCAATCGATCTATCTATCTTTTTATGTATCTATCTAACTATATTATTATCTATTTATCTATTTATTTATTTGACTATCTACCAGTGTATCTATGTATCTATCTATCTATATGTCTGTTTGTCTATCTATAAATCTGTCTATATATATATATCTATCTATCTATTTATTTATCAATATATCTATTTGATTGTCTATATATCTATCTATCCGTCTCTCTATCTATCTGTCTATCTTTTTGTATATCTTTCTATCTTTTAATCTATCAATTAATCAATCTATCTATAAGTCTATCAATCTATATATAAATCTGTCTATCAATATATATATCAATTTATATATAAATCTATCTACCTATCTACCAATCTAAGTATCATCCTGTCTATCTATCTATGTTTCTTTTTGTATATCTATATGTTTATCTATCTATTTTTTTTATTTATCTATCTATCTATTTGTTTATCTGTCTATCTAACATCTATCAATTTATCTATCTATAAATTTATCATTTTGTGTCTCTATCTGTGTGTGTGTGTGTGTCTATCTATGTATATATATACCTGCCTATTTATTTTTTTATCAATCAATCTATTAATCAATCTATCAATCATTCTATCATCTATATTTATTTCTTTATGACTATCTGTCTGTTTGTTTATCTATCTATCTATCTGCCTCTCTATCTATTTATTTTTCTATTTGTCTATCTATTAGTCACTCTTTATATCATTTTATCTATGAATCAATCATATTATTTGTCTATCAATCTAAGTATCAAACTGTATATCAATCTATCAATTAAACTATCTATCAATCTTTCTATCAATCAATCAATCAATCTGACTATTAAACAATCTATATGTCTATCAATCTTTCTATCAATCTGTTTATTTATCTATATATGTTTTTGTCTTTCAATCTTTCTATTTATTTGTCTATCTATCTAAGTATCTTTCTATATATATGTGTATCTATCTGTATATTATCTATCTATCTATCTATTTATCTATTAATATATCTATTTGTCTATCTATTTTTCTATCTATCTATCAATATTTATATATATCTATTTGTATATTATCTATCTATCTATTTGTCTATCTATCTATCATTCTATCTATCTATCTCTCTATCTATATATATATATATATAGATTTATTTGTTTATCTATTTGTCTATCTATCTATCTATTTATCTATCTCTCTATCTGTCTTTCTATTTGACTATATATCTATCTATCTATTTGTATCTATTTATATGCATATCAATCTTTTTATCTATCTCTATCTATCTATCAATCTCTCTATCAAACTATCATACATCTATATATCAATCTGTCTCTCCATCTGTCTATATATTTGTCTATATATCTATGTATTAATAAATCTATTAATCTCTCTAACTATATATATATATCTATCATTCTATTTGTCTATCTAATCATCTTTCTATCTCTTGTCTCTCTATTTGTCCAACTTTCTATCCGTGATTCTATTAGACTTTCTTTCTATCTATCTATCTGTCCGTCTGTCTATTTATCTATCTGTCTATCAATTTGTATATTAATCAATCAATCAATCTGTCTATCTATCTATTTACCAATCGATCTATCTATTTATATGTATGTCTGTCTATCTATCAGTCTTTCTTTTTTGTCTATTTGACTATCTATCTGTCTATCTATCAAAATATTTATCTATCTATTTATCTATCGAACTTTTTTTCTATATAACTATTGGTCTATATATGTATCTATCTGTCTGTCTGTTTGTTAAAATGTCTATTTATCTATCTACCTATCTATCTATCTATATTTCTTTCTTTCTAACTAACTAACTATCTATCTATCTATCTATCTCTTTGTATATCTTTTTATATATCTATCTATCTATTCATCTGTCTATCTATCAATCTTCATGTCTATCTATTTGTCAATCAATCAATCAATCTATCTATATATCTACTTATATATTTATCTATATATATGTCTATAAATTTTTCTATCTATATGTATTTCTTTCAATCTATCTATCTATCTATCCTTAGTTTATTTTGTCTATCAATCAATCTATCAATATTTCAATCTATATATTTATCTATCTATCTATCTATCGATCTATCTTTCTATTATTTTTTCTATGTATCTATCTGTCTATCTTTTGGTCTATTGATATGTCTATATTTCTATCTATCTATTAATATATCTATTTGTCTATATATCTATCTTTCTATGTATCTATCAATCTATGTATTTAACTATCTTTCTATATATCTATCTATTTATTCATCTATCTATAAAACTAATAATTTATCTTTCTATTTGTCTATCTATGTGTATATCTATTTATCTATCTTTGTGTCTATCAAATTGTCTATCAGATTGTCTATCTATCTGACCATCATTCTTTGTGTAAATCTATCTATGTATCTATCTATCTATCTATTTATTTATCTTTCTAAATATCTTTCTATCTATCTATCAAAATATATCTAGCTGTATATATATCTCTATGTATTTGTCCATCTTTTTGTCTAATAAAATTTCTATATATCTATCTAAAAATCTGATTATTATCTATCTTTCTATCTTTCTATCTATATATCTATCTCTGTATATGTCTCTCATTCTATATATCTATATGTCTATCAATTTGTCAATTTGTTAATCAATCAATCTATCTATCTATCTATTTATTAAACTATTTATCAATATTCTATCAATTTTTAAATTTATATGTCTATCTATCTAGTTATCTCTATGCCTATCTATGTGTCTATGTTTATGTCTATCTTTCTACTTATCTAGTTGTAAATCAAACTATTTATATATCTGTCTATGTATTTATCTATCTATCTATCTAAATATTTATCTTTCTATTTGTATGTTTATCTATTCATCTATCTATTTGTCTAGCTATTTATTTTTCTAACTATCTATCTATCTACCTTTCTACCTATATATCTATCTATATATCTGTATATCTATCAGTCTATCTATATATACCTCTATTTATCTATCTATCTATCTATATGACTATCTATCTATTTATCTATATAACTATCTATTTATTTATTTGTCTATGTATATGTCTATCTATATTTTGTCTATCTAGCTATCTATATATCTTTCTCTCTATCTATCTGTCTATATTTTGATCAATCTATCTATTTATCTATTTATCTATCTGTCTATATATTTATTTGTCTTTCTATCTATATATCTATCTATATGTTTATCTATACGTGTCTCTATCTGTCTAAATACTTATTGTCTATCTATCTATCTATTTATATATCTCTCTATCTATCTCTCTATCTGTCATTTTTTCAATCTATCTTTTTAATTTGTGTATGAATCTATCTATCAATCTATCTATTAATCTATCTATTAAACTATCTATCAAACCCTTTATACATCTGTCTAATTATTTGTATATCTATCTATCAATCTATCTATCTATCAACATGTATTTCCATTTGTCTATCTATCTATCTATCTATATTTTTTAGTATATATATATATATGATTATACATCTAACTATTTCTCTGTATGCCTATCTAAATGTCATACTTTTTGTCTACCTACCTATCAGTCTAATTGTCTATCTTTTTTGTATATTTATATTTCTATCTATCTATATATCTATGTGTTTATAAATCTTTATATCTATTTAACTATCTATCATGACAAATTGATAGGCAGCATAATAGATACATTGATAAATAGATTGATAGACATAATTTATAGACAAGTAGATAGTAAGATAGATATATAGATAGATAAATTGATTGATTGATAGATAAATAATTTATTAGATAAATAGATAGAAATATTATTAGATAAATAGATAGAAAAATAGATAAACAGATAGATAGACATTATGATAAAAAGGTAGATAGACAATTAGATAGATAGATAGACAATTATATTGATAGATTGATATATAGATAGATAAATAGACAAATAGATAGATAGATAGATAGATAGACATGTAGATAAATAGATTGATAGATAGACAGACAGATTGATTGATAGATAGACGAAAAGAGAGATAGGAAGATAGTATGATAATATAAATATACAGATAGATAAACAAATAGATAGATAGACAGATAGGCAGATAAATAGATAGATAGACAAACTGATAGACAGACAGATAGATAGATAGACATATATATAGACAGTTAGATAGACATCTAGGTAGATAGAGAGATAAATAAATAGATAGGTAGAAAAATAGATAGAATGATAGAAAAAAAGATAGACAAATAGTCAAATATAAATAGACAAATATATAGATAGACAATTAGATAAATAGATAGACAGATAGATAAAAAAATATAGAGACAGAAAGATTGAAAGAAAGAAAGATAGATAGATAAACAGACATATAGATAGATAGATAGATATATAAATAAATTAATAGATCGATCGATTGATAGACAAATAAATAGACAAATAGATAGACAAATAGATAGATAGATAGATAGATAAACAGATAAATAGACAAATAGATAGTTAAAGAGATAGAAAAATAAACAGATAGATAGATACATAGACAAACAGATAGAAACATAAATAAATAGATACATAGATAGTCAAATAGATAGATAGACAGACAGACGGATAGATAGATATTTACATTGATACACATATAGATAGATAGAAAGATATAAAAACAAATAGATAGACATATAGATTAATGGATAGAATGATAGATAGACAAAAAAAATAAATAGATAGATAGACAAATATATAAATAGAGAGATATATAGATAGAATGATTGATAGATAGATTAATAGACAAATAGATAGACATATTGATAGACAGATTGATAGACTAATTGATAGATAGATTAATAGATAAATTAATAAGAAATAGATTGATTGAGAGTTAAATAAAAATATAGAGAAATTTATAGATAGAGAAATAGATAAAAAAATAGATCAAAAGATTTTTAGATAGATTGATAGACAAATAGATAGAAAGATTGAAAGAAAGAAAGATAGATAGATAGATAAATTGATCGATAGACGCTTAGATAGATAGATTAATAAATAGTTTGAAAAACAAAGAGTTAGACAGATAGGTAGATATATAGATAAACAGATAGTCACATGGATAAAAAGAAAGATAGATAGAGAGAAAGATATAAGACAAATAGATTGACGGATATATTGATAGGATGTTTGAAAGATAGATATATAGTAAAATAGATAGCCAAATAGATAGAAAAATAGATATACAAAAATATAGATAGATAGATAATTAGAAATATAGATAGACAGATAGATAAATAGATAGATAGATAGATATATTAGGTAGATAGACATGTAGATAGATATATATAGATAGATAAAGAAAAAGATAAATAGATAGACATATAGTTAGACATGTAGATATAAAAATATATAGATAGACAGAAAAATAGATATATAGATAGATAGACAAAGAAATAGACAGACAAGTAGATATATAGATAGATAGACAGATAGATAGATAGATTAATTGATAGATAGACACATGGATAGAAAGATAGACAAATATATAAACACTTATATAGACAAATTGATAGATAGATTGATAGACAGTAAGATATATAGATTGATAGAAAGATTGATTAATAGATTTATAGACAGATTGATGGATATATTGATAGACATATTGATAGATAGATAGAATTGATTGATTGATTGAATTATAGATAGATAGACTGATAGATAAATAGAATGAAAAATAGATAGACATATAGATCAACAGATTATCAGATAGATAGAAAGATAGATAGATAGTCAAATAGATAAAAAGATATTTTGATAGATAGATAGATATATTGATAAATATATAGACAAGTAGATTGTTAGATTGATAGACAAAGGATAGACAAATATATAGATAGATAGATAGATAAAAAGATAGATAGATATATATATATATATATATATATACATACAAATAGATATAAAGAAAGATAAATAGATAAACAGAGAGAGATAAAAAGATATATAAATATATAGATAGATAGATAGACAGACAGACAGACAGATAGACATACACATATATAGAGAAAGTGATAGGCAAATAGATAGATAAATAGATAAACAGTTAGATAGATAGATAGACATGCAAGAATGTTGTCAGGCAAGCAGACAATTAGGTATGTCGGTTGATAGAGAGATAGACAAAAAAAATAAAGAAATAGATAGATATATAGAGAAATAGATAGAAAAACAAATATACATGTAAACAAACAAACATACACATAGATAGACATACAGACAAAATGATAGATCTATAGATAGTTTGATTGATAGATTGATAGAAAGATTGAAAGATTGATAGATAGATAGATAGACAAATACATACATAGATAGATATATAGACATTTTGATAGACATATTAATAGATAGAATGATAAATAGATATATAGATCGATAGATTGATAGATTGAAAGATACAAAAATTAATAGACAAATTGATAGATAGATTGATAGACAGAAAGATAGATTGATTGATAGAAAGATTGATAAAAAGATTTATAGACAGATTGATGGATATATTGATAGTCATATAGATAGATAGATAGATAGAATTGATTGATTGATTGATTTATAGATAGATAGATTGATAGATAAATAGAATGACAAATAGAACGACATATAGATCAACAGATTATCAGATAGATAGAGAGATAGATAAATAGTCAAATAGATAAAAAGATATTTTGATAGATAGATAGATATATTGATAAATCTATAGACAAGTAGATTGTTAGATTGATAGACAAAGGATAGACAAATATATAGATAGATAGATAGATAAAAAGATAGATAGCTAGATATATATATATAGACATACAAATAGATAGAAAGAAAGATAAATAGATAAACAGAGAGAGATACAAAGATAAAAAGATAGATAGATAAAAAAGATAGATATACATACACATATATAGAGAAAGTGATAGGCAAATAGATAGATAAACAGATAAACAGCTATATAGATAGATAGACAAGCAAGAATGTTGTCAGGCAGGCAGACAATTAGGTATGTTGGTAGATAGAGAGATAGACAAAAAAAATAAAGAAATAGATAGATATATAGACAAATAGATAGATAAACAAATAGACATGCAAACAAACAAACATACACATAGAAAGACATACAAACAAAATGATAGATATATAGATAGTTTGATTGATAGATTGATAGAAAGATTGAAAGATTGATAAATAGATAGATAGATAGACAAATACATACATAGATAGATATATAGACATTTTGATAGACATATTAATAGATAGAATGATAAATACATAGATAGATTGATAAATAGATTTTATGATTGAAAGATACAAAAATTAATAGATAGATTGATATATACATTGAAAAGAAATTTATTTACAAATTGATAGACAGACAGATTGATTGATTGATTAATTGATAGATTGTTAAATAGATATATAAATATATAGATAAATAGATAGATTGTTATGTTTTTGACAAACATATTGATAGACATATATATAGGTAGATTAAGAGATAGGTAGACATATAGATTAACAGATAGATAGATATATAAACAAATAGATAGATAAATTGAGATATAGAGATAGAAAGATAGATAGATCGATAAATAAATAGAAAGATATATATATATATACATAGATATATAAATAATAGATAGGGAGATAGATAGATATATATACAGATAGATAGACAGATAGATAGACAGATACATATACAGATAGATAGATCGATAGATAGACACACACACACACACACACACATATATATATATAGAAAGATAGATAGATATATAAATAGATAGACAAATTGATAGATAGATAAATATATAGATAGATAGAGAGATAGATAGATAGTCAAATAATAAATAGATACATATTGTGATAGACAAATAGATAAATAACTAGATAGACTGATCGAAAGATAGATAGATAGAGAGTAAGATGCACAAATAGGTATATAGATAGTTAGTTAGATAGATACACAAATAGATAAATAGATAGATAGATAGATAGAAAGAAATATAGATAGATAGATAGACACATAGATACTTAGCTAGATAGATAGACATATAGATTGAAGATATATATAAAGATAA